>JASDQU010391098.1:0-11118 GCA_032191745.1 Picea mariana | reverse complement strand
AGTTTGGTTGGATAGACGAATGCCAACAGAGCTTCGACACACTGAAACAAAAGATGGTCACTACGCCTATTCTAGTCTTTCCCAACTAGAGCAAGGAATTTCATGTGCATGTTGATGCATCTTCTATTGCATTAGGAGTAGTACTGGCACAACCTGGAGAAGGGGACATTGATCATCTGTTAGCATTTTCCAGCAGAAAGCTCTCCACAGCTGAAATCAATTACACTACTACAAAGAGAGAGGGACTAGCCATGGTGTATGCATTGCAGAAATTCCACCACTACTTGTTAGGAGGACACTTTAAAATGTTTACTGATCACTCCACACTGAAATACCTAGTCAACAAGCCAATGTTGGGGGGGAGAATATGCGGATGGATTCTCCTATTTCAAGAATATGATTTTGAGATCATAGTTAAGACAGGAAGAATGAATAAGGGTCCAAATCACCTGTCGAGGTTGGAGCATGGCGAAGAACCTACCAGTCTGGAGGACACACTACCAGATGCACATCTACTCACCATTAGAAATATTGATGACCACTTCACAGACATAGTCTAGTTCTTGTCAACAGGAATAGCTCCAGCCGAATACACAATTCCACAAAAGAAACAACTAGTGGTGCGTGCTGTAGATTTTTCACTGATAGCTGGTCAGCTATATAAAATGGGACCTGATGAGATCCTAAGAAGATGTGTGATGGAGGAAGAACACCCTATGATCCTCGAAGAAGCTCATGAAGGCATTGTAGGAGGACATTATGCAGGAAAAGAAACTGCGTAAAAGGTTCTGCGAGCTAGCATTTGGTGGCCTACGTTACACAGAGATGCTAAAGAATATGCCAGAGCATGCGATGCATGCCAGCGAGTTGGAAAACCATCCCAAAGAGATGATATTCCATTAGCACCACAGATGACCTTACAAGCATTTGAAAAATGGGCCATTGACTTCGTGGGACCTATAAACCCATCAGTAAAGTGCACAGGAGCAAGGTATATTATCACTACGAAAGAATACCTGACTAGATGGGCCGAAGCAAGAGCAGTCAACGACTGTAGTGAAAATACAACTGCATGTTTTATATTCGATGACATAATAACCATGTTTGGATGCCCTAAGGTCCTTATGAGTGATCAAGGTACACACTTCATCAATAAGAAAGTTGAAGCCCTGGCTAAAGAATTTCCAGTCCACTATCAGAAGAGTACACCTTATCATCCACAAGCAAACGGAACGGTTGAAGCATTCAACAAGATATTGGAGATAGCATTGACAAATATTTGTAGTGTGAACAAGGATGACAGGGATTTAAGAGTACCAGCAGTACTCTGGGCTTATAGAACCACTTGCAAGAAATTAACAATTCAGACCCCTTTCAAGTTGGTTTATGGTCTTGAAGTTGTTGTCCCAATGGAGTACTTGGTACCAAGCTTAAGAATTGTTGCATTTACAGACATGGATGATACTGGCGCTATTCATGAGAGGATATCATAGTTGGTTGAACTAGAAGAAGACAAATTCATTGCAGGCTTCCATCAGCAAATTCAGAAGGAACAAGAAAATGCCTATCATGACAGACACATCAAGAAGAAGATATTCAAGCAAGGTGATTTAGTACTGCTATATGACAGTAAGTTTATCAAACCCCTGAGAAGTTCAGAACGCATTGGATTAGACCATATGAGATTATCTATATTACAGAAGGAGGAGTTTTGTAGTTGAAGACATTGAAAGGAGATTGGAAGGAAGGCTTGGTGAATGGGAGTCGGCTGAAGTTGTACTATGACAACCAGTTGCCTCGCATCTCTCAGTAGAATCAAGAAGACAAGGGTCCAGGTACCAGGTGCAGTTGAAACTGGGTACCGGACACAAAAAATATAGTCTGCACAAGGATGGAAAGGGGGCATAAAGAAGAAAGCAAGGGTTGCACTGCACAATCGAAAGTCGAAGAAAAACAAGAGGATCAAATCTCAAGTGCCTCGGGACGAGTCATAGGTGAGTGTTGGGGTCCTATTGGCCCTGGGTTATGGAAGGGAGTGAAGAACAAGGAAGAAAAGGTAAAAAGTGAGCTTTGCATTAGACACAGTAGTTGTCACTGGGTTGAAGTGAGCAAAAGAACAGAGAAGATGGAGCGAAGTGCATAAAAGCAAGTTGTTGGATGATGAGATCGAGGATGATAGATCAGCAAGGAAGATGAATCAAGGATGACTCAGGAAGTGGAAAAAGCCAACATTAGATGCCTTGGAGCACAACGATATGGAGAAGGAAAGACAGGTTGGCGAAGCCCGAAAAGA
The DNA here is from genome assembly GCA_032191745.1 of Picea mariana. Lineage (NCBI taxonomy): Eukaryota > Viridiplantae > Streptophyta > Pinopsida > Pinales > Pinaceae > Picea > Picea mariana. The sequence goes on along the minus strand of JASDQU010391098.1, from coordinate 8,825 downwards.
ATGGGTCAAGTTGACCTAGGGTTGTAGACACCTAGGGTTTGGGTAATTAGGGTTTTGACACCTAGGTTTTGACCTAAGGCTGCTGGTGAGGAATTGTAATGTATAAATAGAGGTCCAGAGGACCTAGGTTGAGTCAGTACTATGGTTGAGCCTTGCTGTCAATTATTTTCCATTGGGAGAATGTTGTATTAAGGGTGAGAGAGGTGCTGAGAGAGAGAGCCTTCTGGTATTGTAAGATCTTCAGCTGGGTGCGAAGATCAAGTCCTGCAGCTGAGTGCGCGGGAAGGGAGAGAGGAAGAGAGATGAAGAAGAGAGGATCTACTAGCCAAGAGTGCAAATCAGAACTGTAAGCTTTATCTTAATATACCATAAGAACAGTTTTGTGGACGTAGCCCTAGAGAGAGGGTGAACCACGTACATTTGTTGTTGTGTATGTGATTGACACTTTGAGCTCTGTTGTTGTTATATTGTTATTTGCATTATTGTATTAGATCAGATCTATAGCTATGAAGGATAGATCTAGCTAGTGAATGGTAGATTCAAGTTATGTTGTTGTTGTAATAAGGATCTCTTGATATTCCCCTGGTTGTAGACATCTATTTCTTGCAACCCCCTCATAGTTGCTTCGGGTGAGACTGCACCTGCTTTGCAGGTGCTGCCAAAAGGGCCAGTAGCTAGGGCTTGTTGATGCACTCTTGGAGTTGAAACCTGGGTCTGCCCTTGTGCCAACAATCTAAGGTTTTCAAAACCTAACATTTCCCAGGTTTTTTTGGTCATGATATTAATAGCTTTCCCTAGATCCACCAATGTATTGGAAAAATTCTTCCCTTGTATTTAGATAGTGATTGTCAAATTCTCGGGGTCATCATATGTGATGGGTGTATCCTTACCCAAAATTAGGTTAGATAGTTTTCCCAAAACATGGATAGTGGGTGGATCCCTGGGTTTTATTCATGGTTTATTAAGGCATAACTTTCGAATAGTTATGTCGTATATTGGTACGTCCCTTATTTCCTATAACAATGGGATTTTGACGCACAGATTATGGGGTTATCCCAATAGGTTATACTCAAGTTGTGGGGTTGTATTAGCTATTTCCAATCTTTTTGGTTATGGAGGAGTAGCAACTTGAATTTGGTTTGGGCTAGTAACAGTCGCATGTTGATTTTTTGTTGTTACTCTTGGATTTGCAACATGTGTAGAATTTTCATTTCCTTCATGATGTTTCTCTATTTCAAGAGGTAGGGGTATGTCCTCCAACTTTCCAGTGATTATTGATGATGTTTTTGGGAGAATTACCCTCTTGGACCTAAGGTGTACATTGTTACACACAAGGGGGCCAATACTATAGGCTAGGAAGGTTGATTTTTCAACCTACTGAACCATCTTATTATTTGGATTTGGATTATCTTGTACAGGTAATTTAGGTGAACTCACAGAACATGCATTGAAGTATTCATTGGCGCATTCATAGGAAGTTGGAATTGTGGTTGCATAGGAAATTGTGGAGGTAGTGGTAGAGACACTTGTGGTTGGGGTGCTAGAAATTATTGTATGGGGAAAGAGGGATTCCACCAATTTAATTGCCGAGAATTTTGAACTGGTTGGGTCGGCCATTGTACCCAAGGTGACAAATACTAGAATTGTTGGGGGCCTTTCTAGTGTGGATTGCAAAGATGTGGTTGTTGAGGATTATACTGACTATTCCAAGTATTGAAAAATGTAGAAGGATCTTTATTCATACCTGGAGGTTGTTCCTTCCATGGCTTCTTCGAATCTTGAAAGTAAGTTGGTTTGACTTCTTCATTGGTGCCCTGGTAGACCGCCTTTAATTGATCTAGGTGGATATTGGTGGACACCTGCCTATTCCACTTGGACCCACACCATTGTTTCTTTTGGTTTTTCAGTTTCCTTAATTGTAGCACAATTTACAATTTTTAGTTGTTTTCGAGCCTGAACTTCTAGAGCTGTTTTGAGGCCCTAAATGACATTTTTTGGGCATGAATGCTCCGACGAATATGAGTATGTTGCGGACTCAATATTCACTGTCAACAGTGTATTCCTCAGATAGATATTTCTAACAATGTATCATGTGCGTCAAACGGAGATAGTATGCCAAAGTTACCACCCCAAAAAATTGATGTACCAATTTACCCCAACGGGGCCCATATTCTGGTGTTTCATCTCCTAGGGTTAGGTTTTTGGATGTTTAGGGTTTTCCATTGTTTCTCAATAATACATAGGCCTTCGAGCCTCATTGTAACATATATTTCAGAGGCCAGTAGCCGCCACATCTCTTCTCAGAGATAAGCTACCAGCGCCCGAGCTATTTTATTTCCATTTTGTCAATAAGCATATTTCAGTCATTTGTTGTTAATGAAATGAAGTTTTACTTCCACTGCATCTTTGCGTTTATGTGTATTTCTATATTTCAATGTGTTCCTGCATAAATTTGGATCATTAATCCAAGTAAATATAGGCATGATTTTGTGGGATGATATTGATCTCAAATTCTACATATCTCGACAACTTTTACTGGGCACTCTCTTGAGGAGTGTTTCGTTCTACATTTTGGGAAGAATATTGAAATTTCCTTTTCAACCTCCAATGGTTTATGTTTAGCTTGAACATGTCCAATTGTGAGGATAACGTCTTGAGAATGTTAGTTTTGAAGTCTTCCAAAAAATTTACAATCTCCACATGAGTTACTCCCCCATTGGATGATTTTTTGGCTATGTTGGGGAAGTCACTGATCCTTGGATTGCTTCTGGATAATCCCCTTGAACATCTTCTGCACAAATCACAAATTGCATCATAACTTTCCTTAGAGATATCCCCTTTTCCCATTAGATTTAACATATCCAACCATTCATCTCACATTCCTCTAATCAAAATTATCTTCAATATGTCACTACCCAGAGTGGTATGTGAGGATCTCTATAAATTGTATTGGAACCACTCTACATAATCTTCCAGGTTCTCATCCTCCTTTTGTGTCATTTTGAATATTTCTTCCCTAAGTTCTTGAGATATATAATATTCTTGATACTTCTCAAGGACGGTTTTCTTCATGTCGTCCCAAGAGGTATAATACCACCACCAAGGCCCATAAACCATCTCAAGGTTGCTCCCTTCAAGGTGGCATGGAACAGTTTCAGCTTCTACAAATTGGTGGTATAGTCATAGCTCCGACATAGCACATTAAATTTGAACATGAAGGCATCTCGATATTCGATGGTGATCCCATATAAATTAGGGAGTTTTGATAAAGATATTGGCTTCATAAGTGAGCCTCCATGTGTATCAGCAATAGTAAATTCAATCGTAGAGGTTGTATCGAACATTTTTTCCCACAACCTTCAATCGTCTTATGGGATTCCAAAGTTAGGAGGTACTTGTTGAGGTGAAATAGGTTCCTTTGTCTCTGGTGCCAAGGGTTTAGGAGCACTTCCTTGATCTAGAATAGGAATTTCAGGGATTTCTCCATGTACTAGACTTTGACAATCTGGTATAGGTTCCCTTGTTTACCCTCGTCCCTCTTCTAGATTTTGAAACTCGGGTCCTGATACTATAAAAGGTTCTCCTTCCAGCCCTGATTATTTCTTAGCTTAGCTTTGACTATCTCAGTGGAATTAATTTTAGGATTATGTTGACAACCAGTTCCTACGTGAGACACCACTTTTGCATCATAAAAAGATTATGATTCTTCCTTTGAAATAATCTCATGTATATATGTTTTTATGCCTTGATCCTTTTGTCCTAGACCTCCTTTACCTACAGGATTATTAGTTATCGAGGGTATTCCTCTACCTCTATTCATTCATCCTATATGCTTTATAACACATGCAGTCTATATGATCTGGTGCAGATGAGATGAGAGTCTTATCACAATAATCCAGGGGTTGGTGATAGATGTGTAGGTTCTTACCTTCTGTATTTACTTCTCATACCTCAGTAGCACCAAAGATAATGCAACTAATTTGGCGCTAAATTGTACTTTTGTGACCTTATAATCTCCCCGAAAATGGTGCCATAATGTTGGGGATTTTAAATTTCTTTCTGAGACAACTAATAACACTTCACATTAATTATCAAACCAGGGGTCGTATTTTTATTTCAATGCTATGTACAAAGTATATGCATACTACAATTTTCTTTGTAGTGCTGGTAATTCTAATGATCGTGCAGTGAATGAAAACTCAATTAGTCTATCTTTTCTTGAAAGAAACACAGTTCAAACCACTCTATGTTAAGCCATAAATCATGGCATGTTACCCCTTAATTGGGGCACATTACATTAGTAGTGTCATTTTATTTATGTTGGCTTCGGTCCATTAGTTTTAATTGTACCCCCTAGTCTCCTATGTATACCACAGAGACATATTCATTTGGAATAATCTTGTATTTGTGAATTCATATGATGTATAAGGAGGTTTCCCCCTCAAAGAGGAATATTATCTGAATTTATCTCTTTGTTAAGGCTTGGAGTACTTATTTGAGGTTTTTATGCTATTTGAATATTTGGTTCTTAACATTTGGTATCAGAGCTACACAATCCTCGGGACTAGCTTCTTCAAAACAAGTCTTCATGGAATTTTCACTACAATTTTTTTTTATGGAAGGTTTTGGGATCTAAAATTTATATGGTGTAGAGGAGACATAGACAAATAAAGTGGTTCCAAATTTCAGATCTTTTTTTCCTATATTTTTGGAGATACATACTATCCAAGTTAGGGTTTTTTACTAGTCCTTAAACTAGTCTGAAACAGGTCTTCTTGGAATTTTCACTCCCAATTTTTTTCGACTTGGTTTCAGGTTCTAAAATTTTTACAGTATGGAGGAATAGTGAAGTACCTTTTTTTCAAATTTCATCCCTTGATTCGTTGTAATTGGAAATTTATTCTCTGAGGAAATTAGGGTTTTTGGCTAGTCCAGAATTCAGTCTAAAACAGGTGTTCTTGGGAAAATTGTTATATATGAAGATATAGACCTCCAAATTGAGTGATGCATGTTCCATTGGTTAGGGTATGGACCAAAGTTTTACTGGTGAAAATTTCAAGTTATGAAGTGAAGGCAGTGGCACGAGGCAGGTCGTACAAGTTCGCTCTCCTGAAAGGGAAAAAATCAGCACATCTTGGGAAAGTTATCATAAAATTTTCTTGGAGAATCTAATCTTGGTATAATATATGGGGTTGGAAAGAAGACACATCAAGCTACCTCAAGCTGAAATTTTATACTCAAAAGGGACAAAATTGCATAGCTACAACAGAAGAAAGTTCGGCTAGCAGAATAGTCTCCAAATTAGGGTTTAAAAGGTGAGTTTTTTAGAAAATTTGCATTCTTTTCACTAGAAGATCAAATTGGGGTGATTCAAAAAGTGGAATAAAATGGGATAAAAAGGGTATCACATAAATTGAGAGAAACTTAAGGATTTTCAAGTATATATGTATTCTTGCATCTCTAAACGTAGTATATGTCATTACTTGTCAACACTACAACCTGGAGATAGTGTACTTCTTCCATGTACCTAGAGTATATTGGAAGGCCCCTTTCGAGTGGTTGTGTATTAGAAAACACTACTATGTATTTGAGCTCCCACGTACCTGGCATATATCAGGAGACCCCCTATAATCCTGAGACCAACCTAGTAAACCATTTGGTCATCTTGTTGTTATAGTACACCAAGAACAACACTCGGGGAGATCACTCTCTAGTAACTGGGTGGTCGGATAGTACGGCTAAGGGCATGGTTAAGCCTCCTTAGTTAGTGCCCTGAGATATTGGGCCGAGTACTATTGTTGGACCCCACATGTATATAAGAGAGTTATAGCACCTGACACTCCCTTGTCTATGAGGACCTCTTCCTAAGCCAAATAGGAATTCCTACTTGCAGTGATACTTGGCCAACATGGCACCAAAAAATCCTTTGGAAGTTCCTGCTTGGAAACTTGATGAAGGTGAATAAATGTTCAAGGACATAAATGATTTACAACAGAAGGCAGTAACAAAATATGAACTACAAAGTATGATGGATTCAACTGAAGCTAAGTTGGAAAAAATAACGGATACTAAGATGGATGGTTTAAAAGGGGAGGTCATGAAAGGGTTGAAAAAGTTGTTAATAGAGAGGCCACATGGAAGTGACAATGTATCCCATGAAATTAATGATGAGGACACAAGGAAGATGAATCAAGACTGGAGAAACTCTAGCTTTGGGTTGAATAGCAACCACTTTCCTAAGATCGATATGAGGAAGTTTGATGGAAATGAAATCACATGGATACTACAGATGGAGTAGTTCTTTGATCTACATGATGTGTCATACACACAAAAAGGTACGAATTACATCTTTATATTTAGAACCCAATCAATTTGTGTGGTATCGATGGATTTTTTATCGCAAATCACTTGTCACTTGGAAAATTTTCATGGAAGAAATGATAACACACTATGAGTATACAAGGAGAAATACCTTCTTTAGCCAATTGATAAATCTCAAGCAAAATGGTTCAGTTGTGGAACACATTGAGAACTTCCAAAGATTGAATATAAAGCTAACAGATATTCTAGATGAGCACCTGATTGATGTTTTCATAAGAACTTTAAAGGATAACATCAAACATGAGGTTCACCTTTGAGAACCCAAATCATTGGAGAATGTGTTCAGAGTGGTGATAAATGTTGAGAGTAAAAATATGGCTATGGATACTAGAAGGACCACCCATAACATCTATCGAGATAATAATGTTCCTTATTTTCACCCACCTCAACCTACAAGGTTGACACCTCAACAATTGGAGGAAAAAAAAATAAAAAGATTTATGCCTTAATTGTGACAACAAGTACAGTAAGGGACATAAGTGTGTTGAGAAGACATTAGTCTACATACATTGTAAAGAGGAAGAAGAAGAAGAACAAGAACCATCTCAAGATGAATATGCAGAAGATATTTCTTCTGAAGAGATGAATCCCACCATATCATGTCATGCATTGGCAGGAATTATCACTCCTCAAACCCTGAAGATCAAATGATATATCAAAAATAAAAAGGTAATAGTGCTAACTGATTCTAGAAGTACTCATAATTTCATTCATTGTAAATTACCCAAAGCTCTTAATTACTTTATATATCCAATGCTAGAGTTTCAAGAAATGATTGCAAATGGAGGAATTATCAATTGCTCAGGAAAATACCAAAAGATCAATCTTACTATGAGGGAATATGTAATGAATAGTCCAGTGATTGCTATACCCATGGGTGATGTTGATGTCTTACTAGGAGTCCAATGGTTACAATCATTGGGAACAATGGATTTTAATTTTCATGAAATTTTCATTGGAAGGAAAGGAATTTGAGTTAAGGGGTATCACAGAGAAACCCGATAAGGTGGTAAGCTCTAATGGAATGAAAAAATTATTGAAAGAGGGGAATCAGGGTGTAATTGTAAAACTATGCTCACTAGATGTTCAAACATCTAATCCATTATTTCCCTAGATCTCCAAGGGATAATTGATAAGCATTCCAATGTATTTGAAGTAATTCCCAGAGGTCTTCCACCCACTCGTAATCATGATCATGCTATTCACTTAATTCCTAGGAGTGTTCCTCCTAAAATTAGGCCTTATAAATACCCTTATTCCTAGAATAATGAAATTGAGTGTATGGTTGAAGAAATGTTAGAGAATGGAAATATTAGATGTAGCCAAAGTTCTTACTCTACACCGGTGGTAATGTTACTCAAGAAAGAGGGCTCATGGAATATATGCCCAAATTATAGAGAGATTAACAAGATCGCCATTAAAGATAAGTTTCCCATTTCTATCATTGATGAATTTTTAGATGAACTACATGGAGCAATCTACTTCACAAAGTTGTATCTTCGTTTAGGGTATCATTAGATTAGAATGAAGGAAGCACATATCCCAAAAACAACATTTAGAACTCATGAAGGCCATTATGAATTTTTGGTCATGCCTTTTGGCCTTACGAATTCACCTTCCAAATTCCAAGGGTTGATGAATTCCATTTTCAATCCCTTCCTTCAAAAATTTGTGTTAGTATTTTTTGATGATATACTAATCTATAGAAAGTCTTGGGAAGATCATGTTTGACATGTTGACAGGGTGCTACGGCTACTAAAGAAGCAACATCTATATGCCAAACCATCCAAATGTTTCTTTGGGGTGAAGGAGGCAGACTATTTGGGTCATATTGTATCTCATGAAGGTGTCAAGGTAGACCCTAACAAGATTAAATCCATGATGGACTGGCCGATTCCCAAAACATTGAAGAATCTTAGAGGATTTTTGGGTTTGACAGGCTATCACCACAAGTTTGTTCAAAACTATGGAAGAATAGAATAACCTTTAACTTCATTAAATAAGAAGGATGCATTTTCATGGACTCCAGAGGAAACTCAAGCTTTTGAACAACTTAAAGAGGCAATATGCAAAGCTCTTCTCTTGACCACACCTGACTTACACAAACCCATTTATGAGAAGGAAATGATGTAAATACTACATGCATTGAAGCAATGATGCCCTTACCTAATAGGTAGGCACTTCAAGGTCAAAACAAATCATAAAAGTCTTAAATACTTCTTGGAACAAAGACTATCTTCAGAAGAGAAACAAAAATGGGTGACCAAGATGTTGGGTTATGACTTTGAAATCATCTACAAAAAAGGGAAGAAAAATGTTGTGGAAAATGCACTCTCAAGAAAGGATTAATATGTTGAGGCATTTCTCTATGCTATCGGTATCATCCAACTTGATTGGATAATAGAAGCAAGGGATGAATGGAAGAATGACGAAGAACTGTGGAC
>JASDQU010391097.1:0-10983 GCA_032191745.1 Picea mariana | reverse complement strand
AGATAAGGAAATTAATGAGGGGGGGAGAGTCGGTGAAGGAGGGATAAGGAAGGGAAGGAGTTGGACGGGAGGCATTCTACGGGAAGTTGGGAGATGAATTTGGGGATCTCTGGATTGGCAGGGAGAGTGAAATTTTGGGAGTGGGATTGACATAGTGCACCGGATTTGCTAGGGGTTTTGGGCACGGAGGGCCAGGATATCCATTGATATCCTAGGGCTAGGGAGCTACCTAGTTGATAGGGAGGACAATTTTGGGTAGTTTTTTGCAAAAGTGGGAAGGAAGCAAGCTGCAGACAAAAAGAAAAAAATAGCATCAGGTTTAGGTATTTACCAAGAATTATGCATTGTTTTTGCATTAATTTCTTATTAAATTTTATTATTATTGATGAATTTGCTTACGAATGTGCTTAATGAAGTAACTCTTAAATTTGACTGCTCTGTTGTAAATTAAATGGTTTTTTATTTAATTCGGCTATTACATAGACTGTAGGCAGAGGGAGGCACAGTAGATAAAGAAAATACTCTGATACACATCAGGTGGTATCAGAGCTTGTTTTTAACTGTATATTGTAGGTAGAGGGATCCATAGGAAAAGGAAGACCGAGTGTTGAATCTCTGCAATGATTGTTGCAAGGTGCGCAATAGTTAATAGATAGTCAGGAGGACTATAGGAAAGGCTTGAAGCACTCACGGTTGTAGAGTGACAACAACAAGTTTTCCAGGAGGGAAGATAGGAATAGGGAGATGGCTACTGAAGGACATGGACGCGGTGGAAAGAGAAACCATCAACAACAGAGAAAAGATGAGATGGATGAAGAGATCACTAAGATAAGGGTGAGGATGGAAGAGATTGCACTGTGGGTGCAGCAGAACGCAAAGACACATTGGGTGTATGAATGGCCCCTGAACAGGAAAGCCAAATGGCATGTTCAAAATTTGATGGCCAGGAAACTGTAACAAGAGTTGAGGAAGTAGTTGAGGTATGATTAAAGCCTCAGTGACATAGAGCTAGTTTTCATCTTTGAGCCAGAAGTCTGAGAAACCCTCAATGATGAGGAAGAGGGATCAACTTTAGATCTCATAAACTGTCAGGAGGGCAGGGATGAATTTTCGAATTTCCAGGTGGGAAATGAAATGAGATCACTGGAGGATATCATAGACTGTTAGGAGGAGATCCATGGAAATTCATATTACTAGTTGGGCAATGAGATGGGACCAGTCGATCTCATAGACTGCCATGTGGGCAACAGAAAATTCCCAAATTTTCAGGTGGGCAAGGGGAAAGAGATGAGACTTTCTGAAAGTCTCATGAACTCAGAGGAGAGTTCATATCAGTAAGGAGTATTGACAGGAGAGAATCAGAAAAGAATTTTGATCATTGGAGGAATAGAGGTGTACCTACCATGCAGCCCAGTTGAGGCCAGATCATGTGTTGCAGATGAAACAAAAGTAGGAGGAAAGCCAACAAAAATTGTCATGGAGGAAGAAATGGAGCAGACACTGACATTTTCCCAAGAAGAAGAGATGAGCATTCAACAAAATGGCTCTAAATTTTCAGCCAGGAATATAGACAGGAAATCACTACAGTACTGGAAGTTGCAAAAGAAGAAGAAGAATAAGAGGAAGCAGACAACATGGATTTTGCTAACTTGTGTGAAGAATTGGAAGCCCTGGAAAGAAGGGTGATGGTGCAAAGTTTTCACATCCAATAGGCTAATTTGGAAGTAGGTAGTGGAACATACGATCTTGGGGAGAAGCTGGAAGAAGTTGGAAGTATGCCAGCAGGAGAAATGGCAGCAGCAAAACTGCCAAAGGAAGAGGTTGAGAAGCAGTTCAGTGAAAAGACTGTAGAGCTGGAGTCAGTAGCAGAGTGGCCACTTAGTGCCACAAAGAGAGTTAAAGATAGTAGGGGAGATTGATCATATCTACCCATTGAGAAGACATAAGTGTGATAGAGAAGATTGCATACAAAGAGCCAACCACTGGAGCATCTAGACGAGGTAATTGAAGAAATAAGAAGGATGATGATTTCACCAATAGAGACTACCAGCAATGAGAAGCTGACTAGAAGAGAGCCTGCAAGAGAAGCAGGGAAACAACAACAACAACAACAACAAAGCAGTGGAGCACATGAACAACTCCAAAGAACTGTTTGGGATCCAGGTGGATTTCGACAACCATGCTGGGAAGCTCATGAGCAGGAGCTCATGAATTTTTCATAGTAGAGGAGTATGATGAAGGAGCATCGCTCCATGTCAGCATCATGTCAGCTAGCCAACACATCCAGCATGCAATTAATGGATAAAGGGAGAGGCGCGACCCTCTCAATTTTGAAATTCAAAATTTCAATAAATGATTGTAAGGCTTTTAATGATAGACCATGCCTTTGTATAGGTAGTGGTTGAGGTTTCCTTTAATGGATACATGCAGCTAAGTCCAGATTAGTTAGGACTGGGCATCCATTTATGTAATGTAGTTGTAGGAGTATGATGTCGACTGAGACAACGATGACACTAAGACGGTGAAGAGCGAAGAGCTCGAGGAGCCCCCTTTTGTAAAAAGATCCTTTGTATCTATAGGAGTTAGTCGATAGAGAGGTAGAGAAGAATAGAGAGAGAATAGGGAGAAGAGAGGAGAGACAAGATTTTGTTGCATCCCAAGATCAAACACATTGTAATCATGCATTCTTGATTAATACAAATGGAGAAGTTTTTCCTACATGTTGTTGTTCATGTGTTTGTGAGTTCATGAATGAATGTCTTTATGTGTTCTTGATATGTTGTAGATGTGTGTTAGTTTGCATTTGCAGGTTACAAACATAAATTGTTGTATGTTGGGTTCTTTGATTTTAGGTTTGGATTCTTTGTGGTTTCATGCAAGAGTGCATGACAGAGTACTGCGGTCTCTGAAAACTAGTGCAGGAGTGAACTTCTGAATTCTACAGAATTTAGACAAAGACATGGTAGGAGGGCATACCAATTGAAGTCATTGACTCAAGGAGGAAGACTCAAGGTTATTGAACACCTTAAAGGATAAACTATGCAAAGGAGAGAACAGAGAGAAGAAGCAGAATTGTTGTGAATTCTGTAGAGGCTCTGCTAGGAAGGCATTGAGAAAATGCACATGATGCGTTGATGAGAATTCTATTTTGAATTTGGTGAGAAGACAGAGTCACTGAGGATTTTGGAGAACTCTACCAGATGGGCATCGATTTGATGCAAGTGTGCACAAGAGGAACTCTGTTTCAAGTTTAGGGAAGACAAAATTTATGAAGTTCGGTGAATCTCCGCCAGGAGGGCATTGAGTAGTTGCATAGAGTGCACAGAAGGACTCTTTTTGAGTTCTATTGGAAAGAGAAGTTTCAAGGAGAGACACTCACAGAGTTACTGAATACTCTGTTAAGCTTAGCAAGGAGAGCTTTAGTAGAAGGTCATCAGAAGGACACTAGACTTTCCCTTGAGGACACAGAAGGGTGAGTCCCCTAGAGGCTCGGGTAAATAAAGCTCAGGAAGGATAGTGCCTTAGTGCATCAAGTATCAATAGAGTGAATAAGGTGAAGAAACCCTTTGAGGTTTCCCAGTAAACAAATCTCAGGAGGGATAACGTTCCTAGAATGTAGGAAATATCCAAGGGAGTCGAGTTCATAGAGGAAGCAAAGGTTGAGGCCTTTGAAAACTCAGAAAATCTCCCAAGGGGAGAGAGGAAGTTCTCAAGCTCAGAAGGGAGCACAACTACCATTAGATAAACTAGAGATACAAGATCTGGACCATCAAGTTTCATGTCTGGACAACAAGAGGAAAGTGCATAAGGAAGAGAAACAGATATGGGCCATCAGATCTAGTGCAAAGGATCAATAACCATCAAATCTAAAGGAAGGTGCACAGAGTTTAACCTCTGGGAGGTCGCGTAGGAGAGGAGTTGGAACGGACAGTGGGAACACTTTGTGGAGAAGCGTCAAAGACCTAAGAGCCATTAGATCTTGCAAAGGAGTAAGGGGGTTAAGGTGAGTCCCTTTACAATCAACCATAAGTATAGAAGAGACAGGAGTTGTTGGATCCAATCCAACGAGAGTCATCGGATCTTGTGTGAAGTCACATTTTGGGAATTCGAGGATTGGCGTAACAAGATATTTTGGAGTCACTGCATCATCAACTCCCGGTTCACAAAATCCTGAAAATATCTGAGCCATTTTGGTAATTCATGGATTCGAACATCGAGAGATCAAGAGGTGAATAGTTACTGAAAACATGAAGGGATAATTCGTGAAAGGATCAGGATTGTCCATTGAGGAGGACACGTGGCGAGCGATCAAGGTTTCGGGGAAATCTTTGAAAGGATGTGGGCCATCGATCTAGTGGGATTGTAGCCATTGGTTCAAGAGGGATATGGACTACTGATCTCTTAGCAGAGAGAGATTTCAACATCTTGGGAATCGGGGATTCGAAAGACAGAGAACAGGGGGAACAGTTGCATCGTAGTTTCCTGAATCATGAAAGTTGGTAGCGCTTTGTCATGGACCATCATTTTGGAATTTCAGGACTCTGGTGTTCGATAGGCCAGGAGTCAAGAGACATGGATTCCCGACTCGTGATATCACAAAATCCTGAAAGAGTTCGAAGGAATAGCCCTAGTTCATGGGAGAGGGTCACGTGGACAAGACCAAGTGAGGAGCTTGTCACTCGCTAGCCCTTTTGGGGTTCGACACTTTCATAAATTCTGAGGACAAGGAGCCAGGGCACTTTGTGTTGAAAATGCCGAAGTCTAATCATCATTGAGCCCTTCAACATTTCGATATTTTGAGGTTCATAAAGTAGAGGAGGAAGTGGTTTGGGTCACTGTATTTCAAACTCCTGGCTACCAAAATCCCGATACAGCCAGGACCATTGGTTCGAGGGAGAACTCTATTTCAATTTTGGTGAGAAGGAGGTGAAGATTCAAGCCTGTTTCATGTTGTGCATGTGGAGTTTTCAAGGAAGGATATGCAGATTGTTTTATTAGAGGTTCCAACAAGGGTAGAACAAGGTAATCTAGCTCAGTGTTGTGAGATAAGAACAATCCTAAGACCAGGAGGTTGCATAGAAGCTACTAAGGTAGGGGGGGGGTCTTCACCACAAGGAGTACCTGAACATATTGATAAGAACATCTTCATGGAAAATACCAAGACTATGCATGCACTCATGAAAATCCAAAAGATTCTCTGCAACATGATCACAATTGTTTCCCCTAAACCTTGGAAGGAAATGTTCCCACACTTCTCTATCAAGTACACAATTTGGAAATCCAACTATATTAAAGAAGTCAAAAAATGCATACCATTGGGCTATTATTGCTTCCATATGAAAATATGACTTATTGAAACTCTGGAGATGCCACTGGATTCTTTAACCATGTAGTTACCAGGTGAATGATATGCAGTCTGAATGTGTCTAGTCTTTGTTCACCATCAAAAATCAGATATGATCATTGTTGTTCTCCCATGGAAATATATTTCTTTACTTAGTTCCCTAGAAATGACACCAAACGATGTTGGTCCGAAAGTCTGCACCTGACTGCTAAAGGGAAAAGATCGACCTCCTCAAGTTTAGAATGATTAGTTTTATGATTTTGTTGGTCAGTTAGAGGGATGGTTTAACGAAGACAAGAGCATGGTTGGGTTGGAAAAATGAAATAGATGAGGGTTATCCTTGTCAGGTGGCACACAAATGAAATACAAGTGAAATAATATAGGTAAAAAGAAAGGGAAACAACAAACCACTCAATGAATAATCTATTGCAAGAAGTTAATACTTAAAATATCATTTCAAGACATTAAACATGTATTAAAATCACAATTTCTCCCACAGGTTGCAATAAAAAAAAATATTCACCAAAGCGTTATTTGGTTACAGGTTTCATATTATTAAAGATAAGGTATACAATAGCTTAAGGAAATGAAATTTACTTCGCACAGATAAAAAACTACATTCAAGATAAGTTACAAAACACATGAATATTTGGACAGATAAAAATTCATCAAAAGTATAATCATGAGGTAGAGAGATTTAATCCATGCATAGAACAGGTTCAACCAACTGATGTATTGACCTTTGTTTCTGAAAAATAAAACCCTCAAAACATACAAAAACTACATATTTATCAAAGTTGCAGAGGCTCTTGTCCATCTAGGACTGAATCTTAACTCTACACTACCAGTTGTAAAACAACTTCTTAACTTAGACAAAAAAATTGTTGGAGTATATTAATCTATACTACGAGCTTGACTTAATAAAAAATAAGTGGTTCATATCACACACAAATGACCAGTTATGAGGCCTTAATCTAAAAGAGTCTTGAACTTTAAAAAATAAAATTGTTGCTAATCATAAACCAAACAGATACATATGTTGAATCGAACTGACTCTTTGACCGAACTAAATAGCACCGATAGAAATGGATTCTGAGTTGAGTACAGGTGTACATGTGCATTGGTTGAGGCTAACTAGGACACAACTGAATGTGTTTGCATCGTTCGTCTTCAACTTCTCTCCTGGGGGAAGAAGCAAGTATTTTGGCACCTCTTCTAAAGTCTTTGATATTTCTTTTGCAATATGGAGTATGGTTTCTCCAATTCCCTATTGTGTTGTTGCAAGGACTGGACCTGCAACTTTAGTTTATGTGCATGTTGACTATCATCAAGATTCTTTGTCTTGACCGTAACTGACCTTTCATTCTTTTCTTTCTCTATGATGGATTGGTTGTGTTATTCTTGTTTTTTATACTCGTCATCCTCATGTCATACCCATGAACTTTCTTAGGTTCCTTTGAAACTGAGATGCTAATAGACAAGAAATATGATGTTGTACACTGGCTTGATGTTCCATTTGTTTGGCGTCGTTTAAAAACTTTAAAACATGCAATTAGTGAGGATAAGACACTTCATAAATTCAATTTTGAGGAGATTTTGAATGCAGATTATGCATGTCTCCTGAATGACTGAACTTGTGAAGTCATTAACCAATGGTTATTGCTAATTAACAAGATACTAAGACTTTAATCATTTTAATATTTCGGGACTTCAGGTTCTCTGTCCCTTTGGAACTCAAGCACTTAGGAGCTCCAACAATTTTGGGAATCATGTTTTCTCTGGATAAAAATCTCTTCTAGTGACAATATCGTGAAGTGATGTGGTGGCCACTTTGGTAATTCAGGGTTCATAGCTCCGGGGAACTAAGTTTTCTCTGAATTAAAATCTCTCAGAGTGATCATCTCCCAGAGTGACGTGGCAACATGTTGTCGCAATTGATGATGTGTCATAAAAATGAGAGTGCACGTGTCAACTGAAATAACATAGATGGTGTAACCAAAGTGCCTGAAATGAGTGCCATGTGTCATATGTAATCAACCTACAAGTGGCTTATGACATGTCAACTGAAGAAGAACTTATGAGAATGGGGCTCTGGCACTTTGTTAATTTGACGCTTCAGAGCTTTAAAACTTCAAGAATTCAGGAGATTTTGAAAGTAGAGTATGAATATCTCCCAGAGGATGATCTCCCGGAGTGATGTGGAAATTCACGGTTCCAACACTTCGGGGATCCGGTACTTCATGAACTTTTTAGGATTGAAACAATGACAAGATCAAATGCACGAACGTCGAATTCACAGAGTAAAAATTCATATGGATTTGTGTTTAAAACCTCACGTGATTTTGGAACTCCAATTTCATGAGATTCGTTGATCTTGATTGACTGTTGGGTCTTGACCATCAAAATTTAAACCTCTCTGTTTTCTCACAATCTAAGCACGAAATCCACTACTCTGAATTGTTGTGTTTTTTTCTTTTAGATGTTTCATGTGCATACAAAGGACTTGTTCGACCTACTACATATTCAATTATCGGTAAACCAAGATTGAATATATTTGAAACTCAAACTAGAACAAGTAATAACGTTACAAGAAAACAAACTATGGTGCAAAATAAGTAAAGTCGGGTCGGGTCCATTGAAGCTAAGTCATTAAAATGTGGAGAATAATGTTGGATACTGAGAGGGAGGTTGAATAAGTAATAGAGCAATGTAATCCTTTTCAACTATAAAATGCAAGTGTTATATCAATGTAGCATTATCCTCCAATAGTTGCAGAGTAAATAAACAATGAACAAATGAGAAATCATACACATACATAGTACACCAATATTTATACATGGAAACCTAAAGCGAGAGAAAACCATGGAATGATTTTTCTTATATGTCTTTCAGAATTGTATTCATTGGAAACACCAACTTATTTTGTTTTCTAGCTACAACTGGAAGGAGGCTCTAACCCCCTAGCTTCTGAGGCTACAAATTAAGGGAAGCTCTAATTCCCCAACTCTCTAGATACAACCAAAAGGAGGCTACAACCCCCTATGCTATCTGCCTACAATTGGGAGGTGGCTGCAACCACTTTCCCTTGCTCCTTCCAACCACCCTGATGTAGAAGTAGAATGATGGAACCACTGTCACACTATCATTATGAGATATACTATTGTAAACCTATACCAATCAACTTGCATCAAACAAATTGTAAAAACTTGTACAAAACAACTTGTGATCAAACTGTACCATAAACAAGTTCATCAACCATGCAACAACCTATACCTCAACCTGTACCATCAATGAATGCATCAACCATGCACCACAAATGTACCAATAATGCATCAAATACACATAAACTATGAATAATCAATATGTACCAAAATTATTGACTATACACCTTATGTATGTGCCAACTCATCAACCATACACCTCATGTATGTGTCAACTCATCAACTACTTGTCTCAACCATGTACCCTGTAAATTCTAACCTTGTACAATACCTACTGCAAACTGATATTCAGAAAATAATAGAAAAGATACAATGGCAAATACAAACATTACATAGAGATTTTTCACCTGGAAACCCAAACCAGGAAAACCATCATATATTATATTCATACATTGTGTTACATTATTTACAATACAATATACATATAGGATCCAGCGGCATCCAGAACCCTAACCTAATCACCTGGATTAGTCCAAAACCGTAATTCCTTAACCAGAAATAGAAAACCATCGGCAAAAAACCATGTGCCGAAAAACCACCTAAATATCATGTGGTCCCAGAAATATGTCATCCCGGTAATATGTCGTCCCGAAAATATGTCGTCTCGGAAATATGTTGTCCCGGTGTGAAAATTTTTTTGGGGGGCACTGCCCCCGAACCCCTGCGTGGGGGGATCTACCCCCTTGCACCCCCCTTCGCGCCCAGTGCAGATGCTCAAGCACTACTACTCGTGAAAAGAATATAACACATACCCAACATTCTCCCACTTGTTGTTTTCTTTGCACACAAGGGGTTACAAAAGCATACATAGTCAACAATATAGGGAAGCATTGCCCATGGATCCTCTACACCAAGATAACTTCTCAGTTCTCACGAATTTTGTTAATGAATATGAAACATTCTTCAAAGTGTCCACCTTCGTCAGTGATACTTTCTTTTCTTCAATCATGTCTCTTACAATGTGATAGTGAACATCAATGTGCTTTGTCTTTGAATGATAAGCAGGGTTCTTTGCCAAGAAAATTGCACTCTGACTGTCACACTCTATCCTTACAGCTTCTTGTACCAACCTAATACCTAAACACAATCTTTGTAACCATACTGCTTCCTTACTTGCATGAGTGGTTTCCATGTATTCAGATTCTGTAGTTGAAAGTGCCACTACAACCTGTCTTTTGCTCATCCAACTTATTGCTCCTCCAAACAGGTTAAACACATACCCGCTTGTGGATCTCCTACGATCTAAATCTCCAGCCCAGTCTGCATCCACAAAGCCATGTATATCAACCACTATGTCCAATCCTGGTCTTCCTTCGTAGCACAATCCATAGCTAGAAGTGCCACGCAAATACCTGAAAACCCTTTTTACTATTGTCCAATGCTCCTTCCCTGGTTTTGACATATACCTGCTCAAAAATCCCACTGCATGTGCAATGTCTGGTCTAGTACAGACCATTGAATACATCAAACTGCCAACTGCACTCACATATGGAACATGAGACATGTCCTCCTCTTATTCATGTGTCTTGGGAAACTAATCCACAGATAAATTTACACCAACAGGAATAGGAACCTTAACCGGTTTACATTCCTGCATATTAAACCTCTGCAATTTTGTCTCGACATACTTTCTTTGATTTAACCAGAGTTTCCTCCTTTTTCGATCTCTTTTAATTTCCATGCCCAAAATGAAATTTGAAGCACCAAAATCCTTCATGNTTTCACATCCTGGATAATCTCCTTGTTGTTTCCTATCAGCAACATGTCATCCACATACAAGACCAAATAAATCAAATGATCACCAATTAATTTAGAATACACATAATGATCCTCTTTGCTTCTTATGAAGCCAAGTCCCAGCATATAAGTATCAAATTTTTGATACCACATCCTTGGTGATTGTTTTAAACCATTGTTGGCAGCCAACAATATTTTTTTGGTTGCTCTCAAAAAAGATGCCTACACCCCTTGTCTGATTAGGACAAATCATTGTCGCATTGTGCTACTAGACATTTGTTTCATTTTTGCGACAATTACAATTTGATTTCGATTCAATTTTCACAACTGAATGTGTGAAAATATCTTTCTCATCGTTTGGACTGTAGTCATCTTTTATTGATTTTTACAAAAGACACTTGACCATTGGTTTATTGCATGACTGCAAAAGATTTTTCAAACTCGTGTTCTTACCTTGATTGCGCATTTGGATCTGTTTGATTGCTAAGCCTGTAAGCATGAAGATTTACTGGTTTTATTCTGATCTTATAAAGGTTATGATGGATTTGGTCTTATATGTTTTTATTCTTATTGCTATGGGCTTTTGACTCGTTTATTATATGAGAAATTATTGATTGCATTGTTCTAAAAACTTTGGAATGTAAACATTTGAATATGCAACGAATACATTGGTAAGTTTAT
>JASDQU010391093.1:0-11002 GCA_032191745.1 Picea mariana | reverse complement strand
CATATTTACATCAAACACTATTGGGTCCATTACCCAAACCTTTGTGCTACAGGTCTTTCTTCAAGGGTTGACATCAATGACAACCAACCTTAATCAACAAATAGAGTATGAGAAGACAATAAACATGAAGGAGTAGTGGTTATGCATGAGAAGGGCATATATCTATACATCTAAGTGAGAGCTCTATAGACTTTCTGTGTAAAAAATGAAGGTGAACTTTCAATGATCAGCAAAGTATGCCATAAGATATTAAGGTTTTGCAATATAGATTTGTATTGCATATTTGATTGTCATGCATTCCTCCTGTATGGTTTAAGAGCCAAGAAGGCATCTCGATACAACATTTTTTGAGGTCCTAATTGATCCATGAAGTACATGGTAAAGATTAGTTTTTGAAAATATGAGTTCCAGCTTCTTCTTTATCACATATTACAATCAATGTGCATGGATGTACTCATCATTAGCCCATTTTTTCAGCTTCTTTCTCCTGATCACAAAGTCCCCTAAATATCTTATGTGTATTGGACAATCGTATAAGATATAAGGAGGTGTGATTTCTTTTCCAGAGGATATTCCTCTCAGCAAGAGTCTTTAAATATATGTTGGTCATAGAGGTCATAAAGGACACTAAATTGCAAGCTCATAGAGGTAGATCAAATTGTGCAACACAAATTTTTAACATTGCTGCAAATTTGGTATTTGACATTTAACACCATTCAAATTAATCTAATGGGATAAATTATTTGAAGTTATTTTTCCAGAATAACTAAACAAATTTAAAGATAATCTCCATTGAAAGTACTTTGCTCGTAAAATCTCAATTTAGCTTTGTTAAAGGTTTGTCAAGTTTTCTTACTCGTACCCATTTCAGTGATTTTATTCCAAGTGATCCACTAACAACTCTAGCATGATTCTTGAATTTATGAATCAATTGTTCTATTAAAAACATTTTTTTGTGAATATCATGGTCAATAAATTTAAAGAGATCGAAAACAAACAATAGTTGCTTAAAATTACGTTTTTCAATTTCAAATTCCCATTAGCAGGCATCCCTAACATTAACAGTGCCTCAACCTCTTTAGGTTAAATGGAATTGAAAAACGAAAGTAGACAAATCTTATCTTACTTTTTTAATAGCTAATAATGGTTGTTAATGGTCTATGTGATGGCCACAAGCCACCAAAGAATGTCGTTAGTGATAAATTTTTGGACATCCCAGCTTAAACAGATTTTATTATTATAGTTATCAGAGGTTGCTTCACTTTATATTAATGTGTTGGATTCTTCAATTTTATTCAATGTTATGTTATATTTAGTATATTTTTTTGTGGTTGTTGTTATAATATTGGCTTACATTATTAAATTTTGGTTCGTAAAAACTTTTTCACCAAACTTAGTTAATTACCCTTAATGTGTGAATAAATGTTATGTTATATTCTATCTATATATTTTAATATTAATTTTTTATTGGTTAAAGCTCTTTCATTAGATTTAATTACTCCACTCGTACAGTGTTTGCATTTTTAATAATATTTTGTCAAAATACAAAATTTATTTTAAAAAGATAACCATAAAAAATAATCTATCACATGCACTTACATGCATGTAACTAGATCAGTTGTGAAATCTGAAGCTTATCATCTAATGGAGAATTCCACATCTATTTTAATGGAATATATGTGTCTTTAACGTTTTTCCCAATCATTTAGTTTTATGATATAATAAATGCTTTCTTTATTAAAATATTCATTACAGAGCACGTATTGGGGATATTAATGATCTATATCTATACTAATGTAGGTTTATTAGTTCAATATTACAGATCATACCAATGATCTATATCTATCTTAGTTTACTTTTATTAGTCCATGTTATATCTTGGTTTTTTAATTAAATTGAGTTTGACTTTATAAATTTTTATAAAGTGATTTAATATTTTATGAGACCTCTTGAATATAACGGATCTTTTTTGTGAGATTATTTGACTGTTAAAGTTAAAAAAAAGTTTATAAATTTAGTATACATACCTCACTTTACTCTGGATTTGAATCTGTGATTTTTAAGGAGAAAACATGTGTTTTTTTATATTGTGACTTCTAAGGAGAAAGCATGTGTATATATATAAGAACATGTGTTTTCTCCTTAGAAGTCACAGTATAAAAGAACACATGTTTTCCCCTTAGAAGTTGTTGGTCCTTGGGTATGGAAGTACGCGAAGATCAAGGAAGAAAAAGGAGAATGAGAACTTCACGGAAGACACAGTGATTGTTACTGGGTTGAAGTGAGCAAAAGAGCAGAAAAGATAGAGTGAAGTAAGTCATTGGACAAGGAGACCGAGGATGACAGATCAGCAAGAAAGAAGGATCGTGGACAACTCGGCAAGAAGTAAAATCCACCATTGGACGCCTTAAAGAACTGCGCAAGAAAGAAGGAAATATAGGCTGGCGAAGCCCTGAAAATACGGATCAAGTTGAACTAAGGTTTTAGACACCTAGGGTTTTGGTATCTAGGGTTTTGGACACCTAGGTTTTGGCCTAAGGATGTTGGTAATCTATTGTAATGTATAAATAAAGGTCAAGAGGACCTAGGGTGGGTGGTTTTTGTTGTCATTCTTATTGATCGATCTAGTTGTTATTGTTGGTTGTTGTGAGAGATTACTATTGAGAGAGAGAGAAGCGTTGAGTGTGAGAGCCTTCTGGTATTGTAAGATCTTCAGCTGGGTGCGAAGATCAATCGTGCAGTTGGGTGCGCAGGGAGGGGAGATAAAGAGAGGAGAAGAAAGAGGATCTGCTAGCTAAGAGCGCAGACAAGAACTGTATGCTTCATCTTAATATATTATAAAGCACAGTTGTGTGGACATAGCCCTAGAGAGAGGGTGAACCACGTATATTTTGTGTTGTGTGTGATTGGAATTCTGCCTCTGTCATTGATATACTATGATTGCATTATTGTTTTAGATCTGATAATTAGATGTGCATAGTAGATCCTAACTGATAAATGATATATGAATGTTGTGTTGTTCTTGTATTAGATCCACTTGATATTCCCCTTGGTTATAAACATCTCTGTCTTGCAACCCCCTCATAACTACTTCGGGTGAGACTGCATCTGCTTCACAGGTGTTGCTGAAAGGGCCAGTAGTTAGGGCTTGTTGGTGTGCTCTTGGAGTTGAACCCTGGGTCTGCCCCTGTGCCAATAAATGGTTCCATTGTCGGGACATGAATCGTCTTGAGGGAATGTCAAGGTGGTTTCCATCGAAGACCGAGACTCAAAAATGGATAGAGGATCAAGAAAAGGACTTTGTTGAAGCCCAAAACAAGAACCCTAATCTCAGTATAGAGGATTGGTTGGAGAAATATATCTTCACTGATATACACAAAATTTTCTTTGGGGGAATCTATCAAAAGTTGTATGAGTGGATAGCTAGATTAGCAGATAGCCAGTTTGAGATCCAATCTAGACCTCCTGTGGTTTGGACGTTGGAGTTGATCAAGAAGGTCAAGAGAGTTGATAACACTGTATCACGAGTAGTAGATCACTGGTTTGACAGCACCATTGGAGGGTACATCACAAAGTTTGATGTTGACAGAGTAGAGTCATACAACCAAGCTGAGAGATATTTCTTTAAGGGGCCCAGAGGAAAATTTTTACAATTCCTGAAGTTGAGACTCAAGATGTTATTGCATGAGAAGAACATCTTGAAGATACATTAGTTGATCAGATCTAGAAAAGCTAATGTTCAAGAATTCAGACAGCGACAATGACACAGAAGCTGGACATACGCGCAGTGGGAGAGTGTTTAGAGAAGTTCACCTTGCGAACCTGTTTAAGCAGAACTATGGGGACGAAGGTTTCTATAGTGGAGAAGAGGTAGATCTGACAGACGAGGAGCATTCAGAACCTGCTAGGATAGAGGAAGGGAAAGCTAAAGAGCTTCACCGGGAAGAACCTGAAACTTCAAAAACTGCATAGATTGTTGAAGTAAGTTCTATTATCCCTCATGTTGATTCAATAGTATTAAGAAATTAGAGTAATCCAAGCCACCAGAGTGTCCAGAGTATTATTACTAGCATCCCACCACATACTCAGTTAGGAACCCTAGGAAGATCTATGGCAGATGAGATGAGGCTTCCTATATTTAGGGGAGATGGATCTGAAGATCATGATAAGCACTGGTTCCTATGTGAAGCCGTATGGAATATTAAAAATGTCACTGACAAAGCTGTCAAAAGAACCCAGTTTAGTACCACTCTAAGGGATCGTGCACTGAGCTGGTACATGAAGCTTGTTCAAGGACTTGCACAGCCTAAGCCACTGAATCAGATTAAGAATACACTAATTGCAAAGTTCAAGAAACCCAAGTCGAAGTCACAATGTATTACAGAGTTGAAAGAGATCAAGCAGAAGGTGGCCGAACCTGTTTGGGAATTCGATCAGAGATTCAAAACCTTAATAGGTCGATTGAATTTTGAAATCCCAGATGAATAGAACAAAGAATGGTTCATTACCTCCCTCTTACCACACATCAGAGTTCCTTTGATGCAACAGAAGATTACTTCGCAGTATGAGGTGTTGGAGATCACCATGAAGTTAGAATCAGCCCCTATGGGAGAATCCAGCTCAGGTATGAGTCAATTCTTGAGTCAACTAACTAGTTTGTCTCTGCAGGTCAAACATATGAAGAAAGACAAGGGAAAATATAAAAGAGAAGACATCCAGT
The DNA here is from genome assembly GCA_032191745.1 of Picea mariana. Lineage (NCBI taxonomy): Eukaryota > Viridiplantae > Streptophyta > Pinopsida > Pinales > Pinaceae > Picea > Picea mariana. The sequence goes on along the minus strand of JASDQU010391093.1, from coordinate 6,282 downwards.
GTGTCAAATGTAGGTCGGAAGGCCGTGACAAGGAACACTTCCCCTTATTCAATGAATACTTGGCTTCTGGAGCTCCGAGCCCTTTGAAGCAAGTCACCTTACCTTGGTGCGAGGTATGCAGAAACAGACATCACCCTGGTGAGTGCTACTACATGCAAAAGTATGTTCAGACACCTACAAATTTGTATTGCACGTTCTGTAAGTCTGTGGGACATGATGATAGGGATTTTAGGGCTTATGATCTCATGCATGAAAGGTGAAGAGACATCTACAATATTCAAGGCGAAGTACAACAAGAAGGAAACTCTACATAGTACAACTCCCCTGGGAGAGGAAACTTCAATCCTCACGGTGGATTCAGAGGAAGAGGATGAGGAGGAGGTATGGATCGAGGTCGAGGACAAATAATATGTTATAACTGCGCACAACTAGGATACCTTGCAAGGGATTGTCAGAACCCTTGTACTACTTGCATCTATTGTAGCTTGTTTGAACATGTTATAGAATATTGTCCTGTGCTGCTAGGTAAGCTTCAGGAAAGACGAGGACCTCAACAGAACCCGCATGTACAACTAATATATGTCGAACCTCGCGGCGAATAACCTAGAGTGGTTTTTATAACCAGAGGAGTCACTATTACAGGAGAAGACTGACTGACCCAGGGGAAGATTACAAAAGACTCGGGAATTAGGAAAGCTATAGAGAAGACACAAATGTTTGATGCAAAGAAAGAAAGACAAATGTTTGAGGAGGAAAGAAAATAATTCAGAGGAGACCAGGGTTCCTCATCGAAGACAAGACCAGAAGTGAGAGAATATGGAATGCCTCTGGCATTTGATCAGTCTACTTCGCCAAAAGAAGGAAAAGAGGTAAGCAAGCTCGTGGAATTCCTATATACTTGTATTAAGTTGATTTAGGATGAGAGCATTGTACAAGAGTTACAAAATTTAATCAAACAATATGATCTAGGAAAGATAGACCCCTTATTGAATAGGGAAGTACACCAAATCAGTAAGAAGAGAAGGACCAATAAGGAATTACATTTGAATGCTCAAATAGGCGAATATGATATAGATTATGTAGTCCTCGACTTAGGGTCGGAATTCAATGTCATGATGAAGCAAACATTGGCACTGATGGGAAAAACAAAGTTGATCTATTCTCCTATCAGGCTTAGGATGGCCAACCAGCAAGTTGTAAGTCCATTTGGTAGACTAGAACATGTCCCTGTGGACATTGATGCAGTAAGAACATTTGCATATTTTGAGGTAATTGAGATAGTTGATGACAGCTTCCCTTACCCTGCGTTGTTAGGAATTGATTGGGCTTTCAATAATTCCACTATCGTTGATTTAAATAAAAGGCGCATGACTTCTGAAAGAGATGGCCTTAGGTTATTTGCACCTTTAGATCCAGATGAAGTTCAACGGTACATAGAACCTATCAAAGAAGAAGACCACCCATATGCACTAGAAAATATATACAAGCTAACAACCAGACAACAGGATTACATTAATCCTACAGCCGATGGAAACTTAAGTTGGCGAAGTGACAGTGTATACTCATCAGACTCAGAAGAAGCACTAGAGAATTGGCAAAATGAAATGTATGAAATATCTACAAGAAGATGTGCTAGACTAACTAGAGAAGTTCGTTGGATCGGCACAATAGTAAGTAACTTACCCACATTTGATGGTTTAAATCCTTTAGAAACCTTCTTGTCAGACTTTAAAGAGAGTGTACCAATGCAACAAAGACTGTTGGCGATGGATGAGGCACTGAGAGCAACCCCAGCAAGATGGTGGGGCACACACAAAAGTAACATTAAAAATTGGGTATAGTGTCGTACCTTGATGGCAGCGCGGTTCTCAGCACAAGTAGAAGGCTGTGAAGTTCGATACACAGGTCGAAGCTGCCCAAAGGACCATGTGCGAAGCTGCGAGAAATCCTAGAGAAATGTTCCTCAAGAACAGTGGGTGCACAAATTCATTAACACGCTAGACATGACACCTATCAACTAGTACCTCCAAGCAAAGTTGTGCCTCATCACTACAGATTTGAAAGGTATGACTCAGAATTTTGTAACTACCTTCTTATTTGAAAGTCAAGTTCCTTCAGTAGATCAATCATTACAGATTGTGAGACAGAAAGTATTCGAGGAGGTATCTAGCCTTCCCTTGGAACAAGAATAGGATGAATGGACTGTGCCTCTACAAAAACTACAAGGTCGTTACAACATCAACGTTGATGAAGACGATGATCCGAGGAAGGTGAACATCACAGAAACAAAAGCCCAGAGAGATGTAGAAGTACCAGGAGTTGAGTTACCATTTATTGGACAACCGATCAAGATTAAGAAAGTCAATATTGGAACAGAACAGACACCTAAGTTTGCAAATGTTGGAGATTATTGGGATGTTGCTACCATTGACAAAATTACAGAGTTACTGCATGAATATCAGGAATTGTTTCCAACCAAGTTCACTGATATGAAGGGAATTAAAGGGCCTATGGGAGAGATGAGGATACCTTTAAAGCCAGATGTAAAACCAGTCAAATAGAGACTGTACACACTGAACCCTAAATATAAGGAAAAAGTGAAGATTAAGCTCGATAGAATGTTGGAAGCAAGGATCATAGAACTTGTCGAAGAGTCAGAATGGATTAGCCCTATGGTGGTACAAGACAAGAAGACAGGAGAGATCAAGATATGTGTAGATCTCAGGAAGATGAATGATGCTTGTTTGCATGACCCCTTCCGTACACCATTCACTGACAAAGTGTTAGATAATGTGGGAGGCCAAGAAGTATATTCTTTCACAGATGGATTTTCAGGATACCATCAGATCCAGATTGGCAAGGAAGATCACCATAAGACCACATTTGCAATAGAATGGGGGTCTTATCAGTATACAGTGATGCCATTGGGATTAAAGAATGCCCCAACCATATTTTCCAGGGTGGTGGTTGAAGCATTCAAGAAATTTCTGCATAAATTTCTAGAAGCATATTTTGATGATTGGACTGTTTTTAGTTTATTGAAGAATCATCTCTAAGGCTAATGTTGGATAAATGCAGGCAGTGTCAAATTGCCTTGAACCTGAAGAAATGAATTTTCTTTTCACCATTTTGAGTGTTGTTAGGTCATATTGTATGTAAGCAAGGATTGTTGGTAGATCCATCCAAGATCGCCATTATAGTTTATCTACCCCCTCCTACTTCATTCAAACAGTTGTGCACTACGTTGGGACACACATGATACTATAGGAAGTTCATCAAAGGATATGCTCAGATCACAGCACCCATGGAGAAGCTTTTGAAGAAAAATTGTCAGTTTAGTTGGACAGTAGAATGCCAACAAAGCTTCGATACACTGAAACAGAAAATGGTTGATGTGCCTATTCAGGTCTTTCCAGATTGGACCAAGGAATTTCATGTGCATGTCGATGCGCCTTCCATTTCTTTAGGAGTTGTGTTAGCACAACCTGGAGGAGGAGATATTGACCACCCGTTATCCTTTGCTAGCAGAAAGCTATCAACTGCTGAGATTAATTACACAACCACTGAGCACGAAGGGTTAGCCATGGTGTATGCGCTGCAAAAATTTCGCCACTACTTGTTGGGAGGACACTTTAAAATGTTTATTGATCACTCTGTGCTGAAATACCTAGTCAACAAGCCAGTGTTGGGGGGAAGGATATGCAGATAGCTTCTACTATTTCAGGAATATGATTTTGAGATCATAGTAAAGCCAGGGAGAATGAACAAAGGTCCTGACCACTTGTCAAGGTTGGAACATGGTGAAGGGTCGACCAGTTTGGCGGATGCACAGTTACTGGCCATTAGAAATATCGATGACCACTTCATAGAGATAGTCCAGTTCCTATCAACAGGAATGGTACCTAGTGAGTATACAATTCCCTAGAAGAAACAACTAGTAGTGCGCGCTGAAAATTTCTCACTTATAGTTGGACATCTATACAAGATGGGACCTGATGAGATATTGAGAAGGTGTGTTATGGAGGCAGAGCACCCACTGATCCTTGCAGAATCTCATGAAGGCATTGGAGGAGGACATTATGCAGGTAAAGCAATTGCGCAGAAGATTCTTAGAGCTAGCCTTTGGTGGCCTACCTTACACAGAGATGATAAAGACTATTCCAGAGCCTGTGACGTATGCCAAAGAGTTGGGAAACCATCCAGAAGAGATGAAATTCCACTAGCACCACAACTGACCCTACAAGCATTTGAGAAATGGGCCATTGACTTCGTTGTACCTATAAACCCACCAGGAAAGCGCACAAGGGCAAGATACATAATTACAGCAATAGAATACTTGACCAGATGGGTCGAAGCAAGAGAAATTAAGGACTCTAGTGCAACTACAGCTGCGTGCTTTATATTTGATGACATCATAACTAGNTCAAGGCACACATTTCATCAATAAGACAGTTGAAGCCCTGACTGAAGAATTTGTAGTCCACCATCAAAAGAGCACACTGTACCATCCACAAGAAAATGGGACATTTGAAGCATTCAACAAGATCTTGGAGACATCGCTGACGAAGATTTGCAATGTGAACAGGGATGATTGGGATCTAAGAGTACCAACAGTATTATAGTCCTATAGAACCACTTGCAAGAAGCTGACAATGCAGACACCTTTTAAGTTGGTATATGGTCTTGAAGTTGTTGTTCCAATGGAATATTTGGTACCAAGCCTGAGAATTACTGCTTTTACAGATATGGATGACCCTGGTGATGTTCAAGAGAGTCTTGCACAGTTGGTTGAATTGGAGGAAGATAGATTTATTGCAGGATTTCACCAGTGGGTTTAGAAGGAAAGAAAAAAGGCCTATCATGACAGGCACATCAGGAAGAAGGCATTTAAACAAGGTGATTTGGTGCTAGTATACGACAATAAGTTCATGAAGCATCTTGGGAAGTTCAGAATGCATTGGCTCGAACCATATGAGATCGCTTATGTTACAGAGGGAGGAGTTGCACAATTGAAGACTCTGAATGGAGAGTGGAAGGAAGGATTAGTGAATGGGAGCCGGCTGAAGTTGTACTATCACAACCAGTTGCCTCGCATCTCTCGGTAGAAGCATAAGGAAAAGGTTCAAGGTACCAGGTGCAGTTGAAACTGGGTACCAGACACAGAAAAGACAGTCTGCACAAGGAGGAAAAGGAGGCATAGAGAAGAAAGCAGAGGCTGCATTGCACAGTCTGAAATCGAAGTAAAATAGGAAGTTGAGATCTGAAGTGCCTCAGGACAAGTCACAGGTGAGTGTTGGGGGCTTGTTGGCCCTTGAGTATGGAAGTACATGAAGATCAAGGAAGAAAAAGGAGAATGTGAACTTCATGGAAGACACAATGACTGTTACTAGGTCGAAGTGAGCAAAAGAGCAGAAAAGACAGAGCGAAGTAATTTGTTGGACAAGAAGACAGAGGATGACAGATTAGCAAGAAAGAAGGATCGTGGAAAACTTAGCAAGAAGAAAAATCCACCATTGGACGCCTTAAAGCACCATGCGAGAAGGAAGGAAAGACAGGGTGGCGAAGCCCTGAAAATACAGATCAAGTTGGCCTAGGGTTTTAGACACCTAGGGTTTTGGTATCTAGGGTTTTGGACACCTAGGTTTTGGCCTAAGGATGTCGATAATCTATTGTAATGTACAAATAAAGGTCAAGAGGACCTGGGTTGGGTGGTTTTTGTCGTCATTACTATTGATCGATCTAGTTGCTATTGTTGGTTGTTGTGAGAGATTACTATTGAGAGAGAGAGAGAGAGAGAGAGAGAGAGAGAAGCATTGAGTGTGAGAGCCTTCTGGTATTGTAAGATCTTCAGCTGGGTGCGAATATCAACCCTGTGATTGGGTGCATAGGGAGGGGAGAGAAAAAGAGGAGAAGAAAGAGGATCTGCTAGCTAAGAGCGCAGACAAGAATTGTATGCTTCGTCTTAATATATTATAAAGCACAATTCTATGGACGTAGCCCTAGAGAGAGGGTGAACCACGTATATTTTGTGTTGTGTGTGATTGGTATTTTGTCTCTGTCATTGATATATTGTGATTGCATTACTATTTTAGACATAATAAGTAGATGTGCAGAGTAGATCCTAGCTGATAAGTGATATATGAATGTTGTGTTGTTTTTGTATTAGATCCACTTGATATTCCCCTTGGTTGTAGACATCTTTGTCATGTAACCCCTCCATAACTACTTCGGGTGAGACTGCCTATGCTTCGTAGGTGTTGCCGAAAGGGCCAGTAGTTGGGG
>JASDQU010391086.1:0-11002 GCA_032191745.1 Picea mariana | reverse complement strand
AAAACAATGCAACATGGGAGGTTGCAGAAGCAGAAGAAGGAGACACAGACAACATATGTCTTGCTGAGCTGTGGGAGCAGATTGAAACCCTAGAAGACAGGGTGAAAGTGCAGGGCATGCACATCCAACAGGTGAGGTTGGAGACAGATGAAGGCATGGGAGATCGTGATGATCTTCCAAATGGCCAAAAATTTTTGCAGCTGGGGAGACTGCAAAACCTAAACCAGCCACAGGAGCAGCTGGACCGAGAGATAGAGGACATCAGAAGGCTGATGTTGAGGTCAGCGCAGACTACTAGCAAGGAGAAGCTGGGTAGAGGAAAGACAGCAGCAGCAGCACAGCGAAAGCAACAGCAGCAGAATGGAGCAAGTGAAAAGCTCCAAAGACTTGTTTGGAACCCAGGTGGATTCCTACAAGCTACAGGGGAAGTTCATGAGCAGGAGCTCATGATTTTTGCAGCTGTGGAGTATGATGCAGGAGCATCTCTCCATGCAGCCAGCCAACCACGTCAGCGCGCACCCATTCAGGGCAGAAAGGGAGGCGCAGCCTCATTTTGAATTTGAATTCAATGTAAATTAATGCCTTAGGCTGGTGAGCCATGAATGCCATGCCTTTGCTCAGGCTGTAGATAAGATAGGCATTTATTATAGATTGGATGAGATCTAGTTCTGGATAGCAGACTAGACAGCCATTGATTGTAAATTAATTAGAGTAGGTAATTCCTAGAGGGAAGTGCTAAGAGCACCTCAGGTAAAAGAGATAGGGGGATCTCATTTTGAGAAGTCGGTATATACATGTAGAGAGAACGCATGTAGAGCCGAGGAGAGCTCGGGAAACACCTTGTAAACATACAGGCATTTTCCAATTGTTAATATATGAACAGAGAGCAGTTTTTCCTGCATGATATTCTATTTATGTGTGTGCCTGTAAGTGTTTTCCTTATGCTGTAATTATATGTTGTTATTATACCTTTGCAGGGAGTGTGTTTGATTTCAGATTTGAGAGGTCTTTGAGGTTTCATGCCATGAGGGCGTGACAGAGTGTTGAGACTCTGAATACCGGTGCATGGAGAGGGCATTTCTGAACTCGTGAGGAGTAAGACAGAGACGGGCAGAAGCACAAGCCTGGAATCATCAATTCATACAGAAGGAGGACTTTGGGGTTGCTGAACACCTCAATAGTCAAGGCAGTGTAGCTGAGACACTGTTGTGGACAGAACCTTTACTGGGAGTTCTGTAGGAGCTCTACCAAGAAGGTATCGAGCATATGTACAGGAGTGTACAGAGAGAAAGAACTCTGCTGTGAGTCCTTAAGCGAATACCAAAATCACTGAGGATTCTGAGAGGCTCTGCCAGGAGGGCATTGAGTAGATGCAAAAGGTGCATAGTAACCCAGAACTACTGAATGTTCTGTGGGAGAAGAGACTCCGCCAGGAGGGCGTTGAGTAAGTGAGAAGATGGCACAGGAGGAAAGAACTCCGTGAGTTCTATTATCTGAAGGAAGCATCCACTGAGGGAGCTTTTACTGGGTTACTGAATACCCAGAGTACTCAGCAATAGGTTGCTTGAGTTAGGAGACGGCCAGGAAGGCATTGATATTCTCCATCTGAGGGAGAAGGAAGACAAAATTCCCCAAGGGGTCTTAGTATTCGCCGAAGCTTAGAAGAGACAGCACCGTGTGTGCGTAAAGACTCTGCAGAAGCACAGGAGACAAGGAATCCGTTGAGGATTCAAAGGACAGAAGCTCAGGAAGGGCAGCGCTTTTGTGTGTATCGGCGAGACTCAAGTTCGGGGGTTCGCAGAGGAGAAGTTCCGGACAGGGCAAATCTTGGAATGGGGAGAAATCTCCAAGGAGAGAATCGACGGTCAGAGTTCAACGGAGGAGAATTGCGAAACCCCGCGGACCGTTCGATCTCAATAAACCTGCGCGGAAGTTAAACCATAGGCGTAGGCGCGGAGGATTAAAGTCCATCGGACTTCGGGGTTTCGGCATTCGTGGGTTGGCGAGGTGAGAGTTCATACCCCATGAAATCGCGAGTTGCGATTCCCCGAATTGATCAGAGCCGTCGATCGTGACAAGGACAGTTGGCACAAATCTGGAGAATCGACATTCGGCGTTTGCAAAGGCAAGAGGTTTACAACTTTTGGAATCGCGACCGGTGATTTCCCGAATCAACGGGAGCCGTCGATTAGGAGAAGGGACGCGTGGAAGATATCGGCACCATCGGAGAAAGGGACGACAAGGAAAGTCAACCCATCGGCAGTTGGAGTCAATCGGGATATCGGGAATACCGGGAACCATTGATCAGGGCAAGGACAGGTGGCGCGCGATCCCGAGAAGTCGGATTTTGGGGTTTCAGCGTTCGGCGTTTCGGGGTTTTCGACCACAGAGAAACTTGTATTGTGGATTCGCGATCCACGAAATCCCGAAGTGACGTGGCATGTGGGACCACGGTGGCATAGTGGAGGCCAGCTGTCAGAGATCTGGAGCGCATCGGGGATCGGCATATCGGGGATTCCGTGGTGGTGAAAACTTTGCATCGCAAACTGGCGAACCCCGAAACCCTGATGGGATGCTATTTGACTGAGGTCATATCAGAGGTGGTCGTATGGACCAAAGGGCATAGCCAGAGGGGCTGAGGCCAGGGAAGGAGCTGATCGCGAATCGGGGATTCGAGAGTGCAGTGACTCTCGACCTCATAAACTGAAAAACCCCGAACCCCGATAGTAACTCGGGGATAACCAAGGTTAAGTGCCTAAGGCAGTGCGGGAGAAAGAAAGGACCTGTGGATCGGGTAATTTCACAGTGATTCCCGAGAGGAATCAAAAGAGCCGCTCAGGTTCAGTTGAAGGTGAGAAACTGAACGATCCTGAGAGCAGGAGTGCGCGATCAGGGGGACGGTCGTGAATGCTTTTGCGTCATATTTCAAGCCTCAAATTTTAACAACGATGACCATATTTCATAGAACCCCCATTAGTAATCAAGATTTGGAAGTTTTTCATAACATGGATGTAGCAGTGGGTTTCTTGGGATACACATTGATGATTGACATTATGGGTGCTACTGCTTTCAATTTAGACAAAGAGTTTGTGATGTTTGATGTAATCAATCAATTTGAGGGTTTGAGGAGTAGAAATACTAGTCAAGGCATGTAGGGAGATTTGCGGTTCAACATCATACAGATCAGATGGGGGAATGTCTTCAATGAATGGATGAAGGGCCTCTAGGGGTACAACTTCAACTTCATCCTCAACAATGTCCTCTAAAATGACTGTAAAGAGTTTTTGCTCCTTCCATTTATGCGAAGGGAAATATTTCTAATCAGAGTTGTAGCAAAGACCTTTAAATTGGTGTTCGACAATTTTGTCTCATGTTAATTTGTGGATCTGAGAGGTGGAGAGGAGTGAGAGGGATTAGTGTATGGGGGTTGGGGGTGGGGTAATAGTGGGACATAGGCATGGAATAAATGGGTCCTTTTTATTTGAACATCCATTACATGTTTGGTTTCCCGGGTTCTTTGAAAAGCTTCCAACCAAGTAGTAAGATGAGCCATTAAAACTTGTGCACATATATTTTTTTAAACCACTAATAAAATATTCCTTGAAAAAGGTATCGAAGGTTCTAAGAATAAAGTTCCTATTCTTAGGACAAAACATGTTTATAACTTTATGTTGATCAACTATCATAGATTTTTACTTTATATCATATTTATTTCTCTCGAAATTCTAATTACAGTATCAATATTAATATTGTACAACACTACAAATATTGCAAACCCATTATTCAATACAATACATTAATCACTTGTTGAAAGCAATAATGATAATTACTTTACAAATATTTTAGATTTTAAATGTCACAGTGTCTGCACCGTATCCACATGTCACTAGTAGCAAGTCTTGAGGAATTGAATGGAATAGGATAAAAAGTCAACAATCGAGCTTGGAACATTTCATTTTTGACTTTCTATGTTAAAACTTAGTTGTTGAGATAGTGTACTTGGGTTGTTATGGGATTTTTATGTAATATGTTAGATTTCAATACCTTCTATAAATTGAATTTTCAAATCTTCAATATGTTTTATATAATTAATCATTTTTTAGTTTATATATTGATAGTTTAATGCTAATATTTTTTAATTTGTTATTTTTTTAGTTTGTATAATTATTATTATTAAAAATTTTTTTAAGGAAAATGAGATGAATCTAAAAAATGAGGTGATAGTTCTAGTATTTATAATAGTTATAGTTATGAGTTAAAATTTTATATTTTTTAAGAATATTTTTATATGTTAAAATAAAAATTTTATATATTATTTTGTAATTTGGTATTTGTATAGGTTATGAATTTTATAACATTTTTTGTTTTGATATAAATATAGCCTTGGTTAGTAAGTAGTGCAAAACTTAGTGTTGCCTAGTATCGACAAATTGTTAGTTCCATAACAATTGAGCTAGCTAGCTCTGTTACTAAATATGAAAGTAACAAAGAAAGCTGCCCTTGCGTCGCAAATAAATAAAAAAGTAATAACAAAAATCTGGCGTTGCCAATTAGTTTTGTTGCCAACGTAATGTTGTTTTAGATGAAGAAATTCTGGTGTAAAAGTAATGTTGTAGATGAAGAAATTCTAGTGTTGTCAATTAGTCTGGTTGTATCTAAAACTAATGTTACAGATAAATATTCATATTTGTAACAGACAAAAGAGAGGAGCAATTTGGGACTTGTAAGTTAATAGGGGTTCATGGAGGAGTTTCATGGAGGAGTTTTAATCATTAAATCCAGAACAATAAGTCCAGGGGTTACAATTTTCACTATTCTCTGTAAAATTACACAGACCAAGTTCTCCATTGAACATAACATTTCTCTCTCTACTTAATAAATTGGTTTTGTCTAACTGTTATATATTTTGGGTTTTTTTGGGTTAGAGGGCACTTTGGTTTTAACTTTGTGCACTTAGTAACAAAGTGAAAGCTCTTATTGATGTTGTACACTTAAATAATTAAATAATGAAAAAAATTGCAAATTAGTTTGGTTGCATCTAAAAATAATAACGTTGTTATGGAGAAATTCTGGTGTAAAAGCAATGTTGTAGATGAAGAAATTTCTGGTGTTGTCAATTAGTCTTGTTACATTTAAAAGTACTTCTGTAGATAAATACTCACAAACTGTAATATTTATCCTATGTAACGGACAAAAGAGAGGAGCAATTTGGGACTTGTAAGTTAATAGGTAAAACAATCACGTATAAAAAAAAAGCAATTCTTGACGTTCATGGCAGAGTTTTAACCATTAAATCCAGAAAAATAACCTAGCATTTACAATTTTCACTATTTTTGTGAAACTTCATCTCTGTAAATTATATAGACCACTTTCTCCATTGAACATATTCTCCTCTTCACATAATAAATTGATATTGTTTAATTATTTTATGTTTTGTTTTTTTGTCACAATATAGTCACATAAATCTGCACTAAATCATAATTTTATATTGTTCAAATTACATTTCTGAATTCACATATAGATTTAGATTAGATTGCTGAAAACCACACAATAAGATTATACAAAATTAACCAATCTATATATATAACAATTTCTGATGAGAAACAAAATTAAACATAAAATATGGCCAGAAAAAATCCAAGACTTATAACTTATAATGATTAAATAAGTATAACAGTTAAATCATAATTTTATGTTATTCATTCTAAATACACAAATAGATTTAGCTTACTGAAAACCACAACAATAAAATTATACAGAATTAACCAATCTACATATACAACAATACAATGTCTAACAGAAAATTAAACACAAAATAATATCAACAGAAAAGACCAAAACTTACAACTTATAACCGTTGAATAAGTATAACAGTTGAATAAGGCTAATAAATTTATTAATCATCCAAAGCAAAAATAATAATGTCCAAAACGTATTCCCTCAAAGCCAGAAACGGATGAAAATAACGGTGTCCAACGTCGGAGTCATGCAGCAATATGTTATGCCTGTAACGTCGGAGTCTTATTCACCGTTCCTACAGAGAGCTTCTCCTGTAACTTGGACAGATCTGAAGCAATGGGAAGCCTGCACAGGCTGTTGAAGTTCTTGTTCATAAGATATTTGACCCAAATACCATATAGAATCCCAAATACCATTCTAACAGATCTTATTATGCAGAAATAGTGATGGCCAGTGATGCCGAATGCCATCGGTTTCTCTAAGTCAGCACAGTGGCAGCTATAGAAAAGCACAGCGACCTCCATTTTCGTCAAACTAAAAGCCTCAGTAGCCAAAAAACTGGTTGAATCTATGGGATCTTCTGTCAAACAACGCCCCCAAAGAATAGTATAAAACTTCTAAGAGGTTGGTTAAAAGCTGTAGAATAGGGGATATTCCTTGCAGAGAAAACATCGATGAACGGTAAAAGGAATTGCAGAGAATATGCGCAGAGCTATGATTTGTTCTCCACGGTTTGAGATGGAAGTAAAGCTCTCAAACTCTAACTTGCTGTGACACTGTTGTAATGGAAATATATTATAGAGGAGATACATTGAATCTCGTGAAAGCCACCTAACTGCAGGGACAACCACCTCCAGCATGGGACCAACATAGGAAAATACACACCTCACAGTTGTCTCTACAAGTTTCAACAACCAATCCAACCTACAAATCAGATTATACAATGTGAACAGTGACAGTATAGTCTCTCGTGAGAGAGGTTGGAGGTATTTCGTCGTCGTGTATCATTATCTTTCACACGCTACCTGCATGCAGGCACTGCTGTTGGTTAGTGATGGTGCCATAAAGCCCTGCCGATCATCCAATTTCTTCCTGCTCTGATTATACCAGTACTAAGAGAACAGGTGAAGATTGTGTTTGGATTCGTTAGTTACGTAACAAGCAAAAAGATTCCAAAATATTTTTCTCATTGATTGTATGTCTATGTCGATGGGCTTTTCCAGCGAATACGTTTTGGTTCAATGATTAAGACGGTGTTGATATTTTCCCACTTAAAGAAATGTTTTATGATGTATACTCAATTAATATTGAGTTTATTTTATTTATCTAAAATACATAATTTTTAAGTAAAACATAAATTTATTTTGTAAATTAAGTTTTAACATATAAATATAGCATCAAACTATATATTTTGATAATTATGAGAGGAAGTCTTCTGCTCATTTTCATATATATACAATACACATATCACATTTAATATCTATTTTACTCTCTCTTTACTTTCACATTCCTCCTCACATGCATCCTCATCGAGGTCACTCTTGCATGTTGCTTTTATGACATATCTCTACCATCATGCACTTTATTTTTTTAAATCAAGTTATAATGAATGTTTTCTTATATGCCTCATCATTCTTATGGTGCTCATATATGCCACACTCATTTTTAGCATGCTCATATTTAGCATGCTCATATGTATTGCACTCATTTGTACCATTTTCATTTTGCAATTTTATTTTAATGTGCTTTTGAATTTAAATGTGTTGTAAAAGTTTTTGCATCATTTTATTTTGTTTCTTGTAGGTTGTTTTATTCATCACAAAGTGTATTTCAAGTTATTAAAGCTAGATGTAAATTTTTGGTAAATTTGGTAGAATAAATATTTATATCAAAATTATTTTTTTATAAACTAATATGAGATAACTATGTAAGTCTTATAAATAAAAATAAAACTAAAAATACTTCATGCAAAAAATTATATATATATATATATATATTTTGTTGGTTGTGGAGCTTGCTTATCATCGTGATTCAGAGGTCTTTGTTTTCAGTTGTGTTTATATTCCATGAAGACTGTACACCCCTCTACATGGCGGGTTTGCAGGGGGGCTTTCCCCCGAAGGAAAAATTGTCTTGTAAATATATATTGTAATTTTATAGTCAATATTGATTGTTCATCATTAAGTCACAGATCTGACGGTAGAGATTATGTTAGGTTTTTTTTCCCTACAAGATAACCCTCTTTTATGAGGTAATTGTATTGCCACTGTGTATTATTGCGAATATGAGGAGACTGTGAGAGAAAGAAGAGGAAGTTACAACATGTGTGTTGTAGATTGTATCCCTTCATTTTCCAGATAATAATAAAGGAAGGACCTCAGAATTTCTCTGGTGGACGTAGCCCACATGGGTGAACCACGTATATTTGTGTCTCTATTATATTATGTATCTTCCACGTTTTATTTTCGCATTTGTTTTATTTTATTGCTCTGCGATCCTGTTTTTCTAACAAATGGTATCAGAGCGAAAGGTAACTCGTAGGAAAAGAGGGTTCCTAGTTCGAGTGGGAGAAATGGCGGAAGATGAAAAGTTTAGGGTCGAAAAATTTAATGACCAAAACTACTAGTTATGGGAGATGCAGATGGATGATTATTTATATCAATAGGATCTATTCCAACCATTGGGTGGAATATCAAAGAAGCCGACGACCATGAAGGACAAAGAATGGGAGGTTCTTGAAAGAAAGGAATTAGGAACAATACGACTGAGCCTGGCATCGTCAATGACTTTCAATATTTCAAAAGAAAGGACAACGAAGGAGCTGATGGATGCATTGACTAAACTGTATGAAAAACCATCGGCATCCAATAAGGTATTTCTAATGAAGAGATTATTTGATATGAAGATGTTAGAAGGTGGGTATGTTGCATATCATTTAAATGAATTTAATATGGTTACTAATTAGCTAAGTTCTGTAAAAGTGGACTTTGATGATGAGGTGAGGGATCTTCTAATCTTGTGTTCATTGCCAGAAAGCTGGAATGGCTTGGTCATGGCTGTAAGTAACTCTGCCTCTGGTTCAAACACTCTAAAATTTGATGATGTTGTTGGTGTTATCCTTAGCGACGAAATGTGATGGAAAAACACACATGAGACATCAGGTGATGCTTTGATTGTGGAGAACATGAGAAGACAAAATGATAGAGGAAATGGCTTAGGGAACTATGGGAATTCTAGGAAGGGAAGATCCAAATCCAGAATAGGAAAGATAGTGTGTTGGAATTGTGGGAAGAAAATACATCTAAAGAAAGACTACAGAGCTCCAAAGAAACAAAGAGATGGACAACAAGATAAAAAATAAGAAGAAAATGTTAGAGGTGATGTGTTACAAGATGCTTTGATTCTTTTTGTAGATAATATTTTTGAGTCTTGGGTAGTAGATTCAGGGGCTTCATTTCATGTCATACCCCGTAAGAAACATTTTCTAGATTATGTTCAAGTTGATTTTGGACAGGTTCATTTGGGTGATGATGCACCATGCAAAATTATTGGAAGGGGTAAGGTACAAATAAAGAAAAAGAATGGAAACTAATGGTTATTGAAAGAGGTAAGACATGTACCAGATCTAAGGACAAGTCTAATTTTAATAGGGGAGTTGGAAAGTGAAGGTTGTATATCTATATTTACAGATAAGGAGTGGAAGGTCACCAAAGGATCATTGATGATAGCAAAAGGAGAGAAGGTAGGTACATTGTATTTATGTACTGGTAATATTGATTCTTGTATCTCTTTAGCTTCTACAGGAGTGGATACAACACTATGGCATCATACTCTTGGACACATGAGTGAGAAGAGGATGCAGATACTTCACAAAATAAATTTGTTGCTAGATCTTAAACAAATTGATTTTGATCTCTGTGAGGATTGTGTTTATGGAAAATAGAAGAGAGTCAAATTATCAGAGTTGGAAAAGAAAAGAAGATTGAAAGGTTAAAGCTTGTACATACATATGTATGGGGACCAACTCATGTATCATCTCTTGGTGGAACTCGTTATTATGTTACTTTTATTGATGATGCAATTAGAAAAACTTAGGATAATTGCATTCAACAAAAATACTTTTATTGATAATGCTTCCTGACACTCCAGTATGCATAATTTCTTCCATCAAATTTTTGAATACCATTTGAAATGTGCTCATGGTCATCCATCTCTGCTCAGGATTTTCCTTCCAGTGGTTAAATTGTTCTGAAGGCAACCTGCTCTGATACCAATTGTTGATACTAAGAGGGGGGTGAATCAATATCAACTACAATTTAAAACCTTTTTCAACTTATACTTAAACCATTCAACTATATCCAATGAGAAATGAACAATAGTATAAGAGTTACAGCAATACACCACAATACACCATGCACAATATATGAGAAATAATCAATAGTTATTGTTCAAGGGAAGTAATGACTTCCAAAGGTAGCTACAGCTTCCAAATGTAAAGGGAGGGATAAACCTCCAAGAGGATGATACAATCCTCCAATATCAAGAGAGATTTGAATTCTCCATCCTTGCCCCTTCCTTCCACCCAAGAATATATGAGAGATAATAAAACTTTACATTAAATCATCACCATCAACCAATCATCACATAGAACCTGATAATGCTTCCTGAGACTTCTTCATTTTCTGCAATTCTTCAATTCTTGAAGTACTATGATCCTGTAGATAATATTACTCAATGTATTCTCTGAAACTCCTCCAATTTTCACTCCTTGAATCCTCCCCAAAAAGAGGTTATAGAAAGAATGGTAGACTTTATTCAATTCTGGTCTGTTCAGGAGAGTGAACTTGCATAGAATGCCCCGCGCTAAATAATTAACATCCAATTCTGAAACTCTCACACAAGAAAATGCAGTTTGTACGCTTTCCAATGAAATTTGTCCCACTTCATTTGGATTCTCGATGAATAAGTTATGACTGTTTTACCCGGAACACCTGTTTATTGACTAGCTTCAGGACTGGTCACAAACCCTATCTTCCACAGAGTGTATCTCCATAATTATAGTGAATCAAGAGCTGAAATTTTTACCAGAGGCACCTTGATATGTCTTCTCAATACCATAGCGATTTCACCATCTGAATCGTTCTAGAAGAACAGTTATAGAAAAAATGGTAATATGACCTGAAAATAACATACCTTAGAACACATCACCAAAAGACTTCATCCTCCCTTGAAATCCGTCCTTCTTTTCTTCTTATTTCTTATG
>JASDQU010391085.1:0-11002 GCA_032191745.1 Picea mariana | reverse complement strand
AAGGAGTGCGCAGGCCAGGAAGAAGTCTCAGAGTTGCGATTCTGAGCCCAGTATCAAAAGACTGTTGTTGCAGGTGTGCGCAGAGTCAAGGGAGACTGAACACTTGATGTGTTTGTAGGGTTTCCTCAAGGAGTGCGTGAAAGGAGTTCTCAGAAGGACTTGAGAAGTAGAAAGCAAGATGAGGAGGATCAGGCCTTCGACTTCACTAAAGGGAAAGCGTAGAGAAGCTGTTATTAGAAGTCCGAAGGAAGCGTCACAGATTGGCGAGCAGGTGAATGAGTCTCGAGGATAGACATTTCTCATTTCGTGGAATTATATAAGGAAGAACGGACGGTCGAAATCCTCTAAGGAGGTTTCACGAAGTTCCGAGGGACGTTGGATCTTGTGGAGGTGCAGAGAAGTTATCAACACAAGTGCAGGAAGTATTCAAGCTTAGGAGGGGTATAGTCATTGATCCATGCCTTAGGAGCCATCGGATCTACATGTGACATTGGGGATCGGAGGTTCGTGAGTTGGGGCTCCAAGTGATTGCAACGAGGATTGCGATATCACGATTTGTGATATCTCGACAAAATCAGAACTGTCCATTGGTAGGGACGCGTGTCAGGAGATCCCAAGGAGTTGTAGATCGGAGAATCAGGGTTTTCAAGGACAAGAAACTCTTACATCCTGAAGTCGTGATCCGCGATATTCCAACGGAAGGGTCAAGTGGGCCACAGTCAAGTTTAGTGGAGGACAGGTGGCATACCATATCGAGGATCGGGAAAAGGTAATTCCCAAATCCTTTGGCATCAGGATTCACAAAATCACGAATTCCGATTTCCCGACTATTAAGGGAGATCTTTGGAGAGTTCTTATGGGTGAAGAATTCCCGATAGGGAATTAGAAGAACATTCGAGTTCTTCAGGCCAAGGAGAAAGAAGATCCTGTTGAAGCAGACATGCTCCGAGGAGTGCGGCTATGTCAGGTGTGGTATCAGAGCAAGGAAGAGTCTTTGTTTTTTGTAGAAGAGAGAGGGAATTCACCATGCCACCCAGGAGAGAAAGACAGTCACCTGATCTAGAGGACAGAGAGGTGAGGAGAAGAGGCAGACCAGTAGGAAATCCAGAAATGGAGAGACAGGTGCNAGTTGAGGCTGAATGCAAGGAGGAAGTTGCAGTTGAGGATGCAGAGAATGAACGTCTAATCAAATCTATCGCCAGAATGGTTGCGAAGGTGAAGATGGACATTCCTGTTTACGAAGGAAACTTGGATTCAGAGGAGCTTCTAGACTAGATTAGAGCTCTTGACACCTACTTCGATTATGAAGACATCGAAGAGGATAAGAAGGTCAGACATGCTGTCACACATTTGAAGGGACATGCAGCATTGTGGTGGGATGAGCTACAAGTTGACAAACGCTGCAAAGGCAAGAAGAATATCAAGAGTTGGGATCGAATGACTGCGAAGATGAAGGCAAAGTTCATCCCAAGAGACTATCAAATTACTCTGTTCAGGAGGATGCAGAACTTGAGACAGAAGCTGATGACAGTGAAAGAATACACTGAAGAATTCTATCGACTGAACATCAGGGCAGTTCATCAGGAGAGTGATGATGAGAAGGTTGCTAGATATCTAAATGGTCTGAGATATGACATTCAGGATGAATTAATCATGGTTACCATCCGAACTGTGGAGGATGCTTATTAGATGGCTCTGAAAGCCGAAGAGAAGTTGAGTCGTAAGCAAGGTCAGTGAGGGCGAGGCAGAAGCCAACCAAGAGGCAATTCAGTTGCCCAGGACAAGTACCAGAAGCCCAAGGAGGAATGGAAGAAACCTCAGGGTAAAGTTGAAAGAGGTGGAACCTCACAGAGAGGGCCATATGTTGAACAAAGAGGGCAGCATATAAAGAAAAGAGGAGATTATGCTGACACAAATACTTTTCCTCATACCAGAGGTAGAGGAAGGGGAAGAGGTGGAGTCATTACATGCTTCACATGTGGAAAGAATGGGCACAGGTCATTCGAGTGTCCAGAGAGAAAGAAGGAAATTGGAGAAGCTCACATTGCCGAGGCGCAGAAGAGGGATGTTGAGACTGAAGATACAGAAGGCGGTAGGTCACTGATGATGCGTAAAGTTCTCTTAACACCTGGGAAGGAGGTGGAGGACTTAGCTCAAAGGACCAAACTTTTCAGAACAACTTGCAAGACCAAGGATTGGGTATGCAAGGTTATCATGGATAGTGGTAGCATAGATAATCTCGTTTCAACCGAGATGGTGGAAAAGTTGGAGCTGGAGACGACTGATCACCCGAGTCCATACAAATTTTCATGGCTAAAGAAGGGACATCAGGTAAGTGTCACTAAATAGTGTTTAGTTGAATTCAAGATACGTGGATATAATGATAAAGTACTCTGTGATGTCATTCCCATGGATGTTTGTCATTTATTGTTGGGTAGATCATGGCAATATGACCGAAATGTGGTTCATGATGGGAGAATGAACACATATACCCTGGAGAAGAATGGGAGAACTCATATGTTGCTTCCGATAAAGGATAAGGAGGTGAAGCTGGAAGTGAACAACACAGTACTTCTCATGAGTGGGAAGGAGCTTTTTACGGAGGTGAAGAAGAAAGAAAATCCACAATTCTTTGTGGTCAGGAAGCCGAGGATTGTTCTGACTAGCACAAGAGTGGATGATTTGCCAGATGAAATTTAGGAACTGCTGGGACAGTTTGTTGATATCATAGTGGATGAATTACCTCATTCGTTGCCATCGATGAGAAGCATGAGTCATCATATTGATTTCATACCATGAGCCATTTTACCGAACAAAGCTATGTACAGATTGACACCGCAAGAAAATGAAGAGGTCAAGAGGCAGGTCCAGGATTTGTTGGATAAAGGATTAGTCAGAGAAAGCTTGAGTCCATTTGCTATTCCAACAGTGCTCAGTCCAAAGAAGGATGGAGGTTGGAGAATGTGTACCGACTCCAGAGCAATCAACAAGATAACCATCAGGTACAGGTTCCCATTGTTGAGAATGGATGATCTGATGGATTGCTTGAGCGGAGCTAAATTTTTTTCAAAAAATGATTTTAAAAGCGGTTATCATCAGATTCGCATGAGAGAAGGCGATGAGTGGAAGACAGCCTTCAAGACCAATGAAGGACTGTATGAATGGCTTGTCATGCCATTTGGCTTGAAAAATGCACCAAGTACCTTTATGAGGTTGATGAATGAAGTCCTGAGGGAATTCATCGGAAAATTTTTCGTCGTATATCTAGATGACATACTGATTTTCAGCAAGACTAAGGCTGAACACTTGAAGCATTTGGCCATTGTGATGAGGAAGCTACAGCAAGAGAAGCTGGTGATTAATATGAAGAAGTCCTCATTTATGAAGACTGAACTCATTTACTTGGGTTTTGTTATATCGGCGAATGAGTTGAGGATGGATCCAAGTAAGGTATAAGTGATCAAGGATTGGCCATCACCAAGAAATATATTTGAGGTGAAAAGTTTTCATGGTTTAGCTAGTTTCTACCAAAAATTCATCAGGAATTTCAGTGGGATTAGTGCAGCGATGATGGATACAGTGAAGAAGCGACATAAGTCTTTTCACTGGATAGTAGAGGCTGAGAAGAGCTTCAATCTATTGAAGTGGAAGATCACGGAACAACTGGTTCTAGTGTTGCCAGATTTCCAGAAGACATTTCAAGTGAAATGTGATGCAAGCAGGTTTGCCATAGGAGCGGTCTTGAGTCAGGAAGACAGACCAGTTGCATATTTCAGCGAGAAACTCGATGAGGCGAAACTGAAATACTCCACGTATGATAAAGAATTTTATACTATCATGCAGGCATTGAAGAAGTAGAGGCATTACTTGATCCCGAGAGAATTTGTATTGTATAGTGATAATCATGCATTGCAATTTGTGAATCAACAGGAGAAGTTGAATCAGAAACATGCCAAATGGGTAGAGTATATGCATAATTTCACATTTGTGATTAAGCATATTTCCGGTACTACTAACAAAGTGGCAGATGCTTTGAGCAGGAAGTGTTTGTTGCTGCAGGAATTCCGAGTCAAAACATTGGGTTTTGAAAATCTCAGGGACATGTATGTAGGTGACGCAGATTTTGCAGAAGTGTATGAAGCAGCTGAGAATCCAGTTCTCAGAGACAGAAGCCTGTGGATAGATTATATGATCCAGGAAGGATTTCTGTTCAGAGGCAATCAACTGTGTATCCCAATTTGCTCCATGAGGGAGAACATGTTAAAGGAGAAACATAGTGGTGGATTGGCAGGACACTTTGGCCATGAAAAAACATTTGCGAAGCTGAATGAGTCATACTTTTGGCCAGGGATGTGAGCAGATGTCAAGAGATTTTTTGACAGATGTCGAATTTTCTAGCATTCAAAGGGAAGAAAGTAGAATGTAGGATTTTATCAGCCATTGCCCATACCAAAGAGGCCATGGGAGGCGATCAACATGGATTTTGTATTGGGATTACCAAGGACACAAAGAGGATTTGATTCTGTCTTTGTGGTCGTGGATAGGTTTTCCAAGATGGAACATTTTATCCCATGCTAGAAAACCATTGATGCGACTCACATAGAAAATCTGTTCTTCAAGGAGGTCGTTCGACTTCATGGATTGCTGAAAAGCATATTTTCGAATAGAGATACAAAATTCATAGGGCATTTCTAGAGGACGCTATGGAAGAATATGGGGACTAACTTGATGTTTAGTTCTACTTATCATCCTCAGATGGATGGACAAACAAAAGTGGTGAACAGAAGTCTGGGAGACTTGCTGAGGAGCTTAGTGACGAAACACCATAGCAGCTGGGATAGCATATTACCATAGATGGAGTTTGCATACAACGATTCAGTGAATCGAAGAACCGGCAGAAGTCCATTTCAGATTGTATATGGGATGCATCCAAGAGGAGTTTCTGAATTGAGGGATTCGAAACAGACTGCTACTAGCAGTGCTAGTGCAGAAGAATTCGTTGAAGCGATGAAGGAACTTCACAGCAGGGTGAAGGAGCGGTTGCTGAAATCAAACCAGGAGTATAAGCGCAGAGCTGATCAATGGAAGAGACAACTTCAGTTCAAAGTTGGTGATCTAGTCCTGGCACATTTGAGGAAGGAAAGGTTCCCAAGGGGAACATACAATAAGTTTAAAATGAAGAAAATCGGGCCATGCAAGGTCTTGAGAAAATTCAGAGAGAATGCTTATGAGATCGAGTTGTTGGATGGCATCGGGATATCTCTGATATTCAATGTGGCATATTTATACCCATATAGGGCTAGAGAAGCAGAGACTAGAACTGAGCATCCAGTAATCCAGTGGATGAAACAATTGCCAGTTGCAGAAAAGCCACAGATGGAGTGCATACTGGATAAGAGAGTGAGTAAGAGGACCAGGAGGAAGCAATACTATGAGTACTTGGTCAAGTGGAAGAACCACCCAGTGGAAGATGCCAACTGGGAGACTGAAGCAGTGATACAAAAGCATGAGCATACCGTGCAGGAGCTCATGGACAGGAGCCCATGAATGTTTCAAGCCGAGGAGTATGATGCAGGAGCATCGTCAACACATCAAGCGAGCCAACGCGGAGGTGAATGGACAGTTGGACAAGCCAACACAAATTTTTGAAAATTCTTTGGAACTGTTGTGCAGATCTTAAATGATTCATTTAAGAGATGGCATACTTTGTATATTGTAATGGACCTCGAGCGGATAGCTCTCATCCTTTAGTAGATATTCGGCATTTAATTTAGTTAATGCTAGTAGATAGGAATTTAATTCTAGATTTGATAGCTTAGATTCCGAGAGAGAAAACGGATATAGACACCCTCATTGTATCATTGTAACAGGATTCAAGTAGAAGAGAAGACAGATAATTGTATGAAGAACACCCATGTACAGGCACTTGAATAATAGAAGAGCTTTGACTCAACTTCATGGTTTGTGTTATTTCTCTGTGTATTGATGTTATGCTCAATTGATGTCTGCTTCCAGTTGTATGTTTTCTTTTATATACTATGCATGTGATTTCATGGTTGAACAGAAGTCAGAGAGGAAGAGTGAATGAGTTTCAAGTGTTCTCTAATTGAGCTAGAGGATTCCTACAAGGAGTGCAATCAAATTTGTCCGCAAGGAGTGCATTGACAGAAGGGTTCAATTAGAGATAGCTTGTTCTCATTTCCTTGGAAGGTGCAGTTAGGCACAGTGCCATGCAAGGAGTGTGTAGGCTAGGAAGAAGTCTCAGAGTTGCGATTCTGAGCCCAGTATCAAAAGACTGCGGTTGCAGGTGTGCGCAGAGTCAAGGGAGACTGAACACTTGATGTGTTTGTAGGGTTTCCGCAAGGAGTGCGTGCAAGGAGTTCTCAGAAGGACTTGAGAAGTGAAGAACAAGCTTAGGAGGAGCAGGATTTCGACTTCACTGAAGGGCAAGCGTAGAGAAGCTATTATTAGAAGTCCGAAGGAAGCGTCACAGATTGGCGAGCAGGTGAACGAGTCTCGGGGAGAGACATTTCTCATTTCATGGAATTATATAAGGAAGAATGGATGGTTGAAATCCTCTGAGGAGGTTTCGCGAAGTTCCGAGGGACGTTGGATCTCGTGGAGGTGCAGGGAAGTTATCAGCACAAGTGCAGGAAGTATTCAAGCTCAGGAGGGGTATAGTCGTGGATCTGTGCCATAGGAGCCATTGGATCTACACGTGACATCGAGGATCGGAGGTTCACGAGTTGGGGCTCCAAGTGATTGCAACGAGGATTGTGATATCGTGATTTGCAATATCTCGACAAAATCATAACCATCCATTGGTAGGGACGTGTGTCAGGAGATCCCGAGGAGTCGGAGATCGAAGAATCGGGGTTTCCAAGGACATGAAACTCTTACAGCCTGAAGTCACGATCCACGATATTCCGATGGAAGGGTCATGTGGGCCATAGTCAAGGTTAGTGGAGGACAGGTGGCATACCATATCGGGGATCGGGAAAAGGTAATTCCTGAATCCTTTGGCATCAGGATTCGCGAAATCACGAATTTTGATTTTTTGACCATTAAGGGAGATCTTTGGAGAGTTGTTGTGGGTGAAGAATTCTCTATAGGGAATTAGAAGAACATTCGAGTTCTTCAGGCCAAGGAGAAAGAAGATCCTATTGAAGCAGACATGCTCCAAGGAGTGCGGCTGCATCAACTCCAAACTTGGCAACAGTTCCAAACTCATATATATTTTTATAAATATAAGGCCAAAAAGGTTTTAGAATATAATGGATGTGATCATTTAAACATAGACAATAGACAAATATTGTAACCTAACCATAGGCCGAAGCCACCCCCGAGCACATTCTAGAAGCAAACCCTAGACTGGATAGTGAAACAAAAGTGGCACACCTTTGTTTCATTCTAGAATAGACAAATATTAACCTTGACAGAGAATCATTCTAGAAGCAAACCCTAGACTGGATAGTGAAACAAAGGTGGCACACCTTTCTCCAAGAATAGCACAACAAGAAAGAGCAACAAGAGCTGATCAGAGAGTCCAAACCATAACCAAGAGAGATTCCAAGCCAAAACTAAAATTTGCTAGTTGCAGCAGCTGCAACAACAACTCTCCTCCATACTTGCGTACAAGCTAGCCAACTACAGTGTGCACAAGTGTTGCTTCTGTAGTACTAAGAATTCTTTCCAGAATGAAGACTGGCCTCCTATATTTATACTAATTCTGGCAAACTTCCTGGGCCGACTTCTCATTCTGTGTGCCAATTTACTTAGTATATGATATTTCCTTTAGCCTACTTCTTCTCTTAGAGGCTAATAATCTAATAGAAATTATCCTCTTGAGACAACTTGTCTTCCAGGGTTATTAGAAAACTAATTAGGGTTTCTTCTTTCTTCTCAGAATATTCTATTCTCATCAGGTTTACAAATGGAGGTAAATACCTCTTGCAGCTACCATAATCTCAACAAAGGGGAGGATCGCGATCTCAACCCCAAGACCTCCCCCTATCCAAATGAATTATAATAGCCTCCGCCAATGGGATCCATTGGTCAATCCGCCCAACATTTAATTTAAATGTTTCATTTTACACACTGACAAAGGAGGGCGCTTGAAGGTACGTCTAGGCATGATTTTCATGATGCAATACAACGAATTAATTGTAGGCTGAAGGCATGAAAAATAAGATGAGATTTATCAAGGGCCTGGTAGTGAGAGAGCTGGATTGAGGCATCGAGATAGTCATTCTTGGGTAATTCGATGCCACGAATTCAATGGTGTTGTATTTTTTCTGATCTAAGCAAAGCTTCCACAACTTAATTCTAGAATGAGGTATACTTATGTATTTTGCCAAATTCTTTTGTTGAGTTAATAAAAAGGCCTACCCATTTGGGAGAAGGACCCAAAGACATAGTCCACCGGGGTCAAAATCCGTTATCAAGTGTTTGTGTTCATATTTGATGCTTATGCCTCTTCATTATTGATCTTTTCCTTCTTTATGGTGCACTTTAATTTATGCTCATTTAATAAAATTATTTATAAGTCAATTCGATGAAAAGATCCTGCATCATGTTGGTATCAGAGAAATCATATTTTACTTTAATTGTTGAGTGTGAATGCTTACTAGGGCCCAACATAAGTAGGTTGAAGGAACTCTTAATACTTTCAATCCCAAATTTGTTCATGCATCCCGAAAGAAGAAAATGCCAGAATAGGACAAGGGTCATGAACAAGAAAAAAACTTCCATATGATCTTTTATTGCATGTTAGAAAATGGTCGAGTGAATGTATGTAGACTAAGAGAAGGGGATGAAGAAGAATGGGAAGAAAAAGGAAGAACAAGATGATGATCGTTCTTTAGTAAATCAAGTGGTTGGAGGAGACCCTGTTGGAAAATATTTAACAAAAAGCGAATGGCAAATATTTAAAAGATAGTGAATGCTTGTCATTGATGGAAAGTACAACAATGAAGATGGCATGAGTACAGGAAGTTTGTAACAGATAGTCAAATAGAAGATAAGTTCACAAAGGTGAATGATAGAAGGCAACGCAACATTGATTGAGTGATCGAAGACCCATAAAACCCGTAAAGTTTGAGAAGAATCTCTGATCATTGGATTCCATTCAAAATTATCGAAAGAATGAGGGTCTTCAGATCTGAATGTAGACAAGAAGAGATCGTTAAAGAGGAGGATAGATCTTAGCCGTTAGATCCAAGTGCAGGATCTGACCATCGTTGGATCAAGAAGAATCCACACATCCTTTAAAGTACAAGGAGAAATGGGCGTAATTGCAATATGCAAAATCGCGATGTAATCTGAGCCGTCAGATCAAGGTTTGATCTCGACCATTGATTCCAGTCCATGTCAGAGTTTCAGGGATTGAGGGATGGAGATTTCAAAGTTTCTTAACATTAGGAATCCCGATATCGCGATATGCGAAATCGCGATTTAATCTGAGCCGTCAGATTAAGGTTGAATCTAGACTATTGATTCCAATCCATGTTGGAGTTTCAGGGAGAGTTAGAGATGTCAAAGTATATTAACATTAAGAATCCTGATATCGTGATATGAGAAATCACGATTTAATCGTAGCCATTGAATTGAGATCAGATCTGGACTGTTGATCCGACCCCATGTCGGAGTTTCGTGAATTGGGACTTTGAAGTGACAAAAAAAATTGGACATCAAGGATGTCGAAATCGCGATATGTGAAATCACGATTTAATTGCAGTCATTGCATAGAGAATAGATATGGACCGTTCATCTAACTCCATATCAGAGTTTCGTGAATCGCAACATGGAGAGGCAAAGAAACCAATGCAACAAGAATGTCGAAATCGCGAAATCGCGATTCAATCGTAGCCATTGAATCAAGATCACATCTAGACCATCAAATCACAGGACATGTGGCAAGTGATCGAAATTTTACTGACTTGGGGTCAACGGAGCATAGTGTCGAAAATCACGAAATGAGAAATCGTGAAAGCGCTTTTTGCATAGGCGCTTGGTTATGACCATAGTCATATTGGGGAAGTAGATAGTGCAGAAAAGTTCTGTATCAGAACTTCGGAGATCGTGAAATGAAGTGTCGAGACACTCAGCACAGGATTGTTGAAATGCTGAAATCCGATTTAAAGGCAATGTCAATAAAGTTCATCCAACGGAGAAGATAAATTGGAATATGATCGGAATGTTACTGTTCTCTCTCACAGTTAACCCCTCAGTTACGAATATATTAGTGAAATGGATTCATGATTGTGAATGAGTTGGCGTTTCATTTTCTCGGATAGTTGTCATTCTTTTGCCTAAGGAAATGGGAAGTGGAACCATCGTGGGGGTGTGTATAAAAGAAAATAAGATAGACTGTGTATGGTTGGTTGTTCTGTATGAGAAAAGAATGAAACTATAAGAAAAGGAAAATGAGAGGATGCACAAGAGGAGATTGAGCATATGTGCAGTGGGAGATGAAACACAGAGTAGAATGACAGAACAAGTTGATGCAGAGCAGACCTGCTGAATAGAAAGAGGAAGAAATGAATTGCAGTACAGTTAGACGATGACCAGATGTACAGAACAAAGAAAGATTGGTAAGAATTGATGTATCTGTGTAGTTGAACATTTTTGTGTTCATTTATGTTCTAGGGAGGTTGGGAGGTTCTCAGGAGGACTGTTGTCGTCAGAGGTTCAAGTGAGAGCTTGAACACAGGAAGTTGTAGCTTTCATCTGGCTGCAGCCAGAGAAACCAGGGTGGCAGGGTGGTGCAAGGGAGAACAAGTGTTCTCTGTTATACAGGTTGGAGCCTGTGCAACTGGAAGTTGGTGCTTCCATCCCATTGGTGCTGGAACATATAGGGAGTTGGTGCTTCCTTCTAGTGGGTGCTATAGAAACCAGGGAGTTGGTGCTTCCTTCTAGTGGGTGCTAGAGAAACCAAAGAGTTGGTGCTCTCAAACAAGTTGCAGCTTGTAAAACAGAGGTAGCAGCCTCACATTGAGTTGAT
>JASDQU010391079.1:0-11041 GCA_032191745.1 Picea mariana | reverse complement strand
GACCTTTAGGCCCAATCACTTCTGCATTCACCACAGTAAAGTAACAATCGGGTTTTGGGGTTTTCCAATCCCCGATGCCACAAGCCTTTGCTTTCCCAATTTCCCAATCTCCGATATCCCGTGATACTACAACTTCAGTTAGCCCCTTGGGATAGGCTCGTGGTTCACGTGACCTTACCTTATATGACCACAGTCAAACCTCTTTTTGGGATTCGGGGTTTCGAATGTCGAAATGTATTAAACCTCTTGTCCACAGGATCCCCGATATCCCGATTCTCAATTTCCCGATTGATGACTTTTCCTTTCAGGAAATTTCCCGAATACTTCAATCTCTGCCACGCATCCTCAAGGATGGATAGTCCTCGCCTGCTTCGGGGTTTTCACCGTGGAAATTTCCGATGCCTCATTATGACGAGATGACGTCAGCTGGGCCCCATAACAGAGCTTTCCCCCTTTCATAATTTCGTGCTTCGCAATTCCGAAATGCAAGTGTTTCCCGTCTTCACGATCCACGAAACGTCGAACCCTGCCTTCTTCGGATTTCTGACATGCGTCCCAAATGGATGGACGGTTCGGATCAAATCTCGGACTTCACCAACTGCAAATCCAAAACACTCACTTATGTGAGTCCCGATGACCGAATCCCTGATTTAGATGATCACACGATACGTGTCCTCCCTGAGATCCTACGGCTGTGATCCTTTCACTGTTTCGAGGCTCCAAAGGGTCTCGAGCTCCTGTCCTTTTAACCTTCAAAATGTCGATGGACTCTTGATCTCCACCACGTGTCCAAACTGATGGAGGGTCCTGATTCAGCCTTGAGGTTTCAAGACTTTCGATGCCTCGATGACACAATTTCCCTGTCAACTTAAAACCCCGGTAGCTGATATACCAATGGGTGCTCGATTATCGCCACATGTCTCCTCAAGATGAACGGCTCAGATTGATTCTGGGATTTTCACTATGAAAATTCCCGATCACTTGTCCTCGTGAATCCCGATTTCACAAATTCCGAAATCCCCATGGCCACGCCTCTCGTTGGGATTTTACTCCTCCTATTCATGAAACTTAAACCTTGTGCAACCCCCGACCGATCCAACGGCTGATGGGTATTTGAATGAGATATGACGGTCCTCAATCCTCCAAGCTTTCACCTTGGAAACTCGATCGTAACCTCCTCGCTCCTTTGTCAGATCTGACGGCTGACGGGATTTTTCTAATCCTCTATAGAGGATTTTGACCATCTGTGTCTCCTAGATGTTTCCGGTGAATGATTTGAGTGGTCCTCCACAAACTTGTCCACCACGGCGCAAGATTACAATGCCTTCTTAATACTTCCAGTCGCAACTTCCCTGCACTGTCCTTCAATGGATTTGAAGGCCTTATCCCTCCTGATATTTCTCACAACTCTGAGGTTTAAAGAAGATTCTTGCGCGCACTCCTTGCGGCAACCTTCAAACACTTTCAAATGTTGAATACTTCAACTCTGCGCACACATGCAGCAGCAGTCTTTCGGTTCTTTGCTCAAGTTCGCAACCCTGAGACTCTCCTCAGCCTGCGCACTCCTGGAATGGCTCCTATACCTAGCTGCACTCTGAGGAAATGAGAATAAAAGCTACCTCTCCTGAGCTTCCAGAGACAACCCTCTGAACTCCTTGTCAATGCACTCCTTGCGAACAATTCAACTGCACTCCTTGCAGGAATCTTGCTCAGATAGAGAAACAATTGCAACTCATTCTCCTTATTCTTCCTCTCTCAGATTTCACAAATTCAACAAGAAATCATTCATACATAGCATAAAATCAATTGCATGACAGAAAGAATAAACCATTCATGATCATAACATTCAAAGGTGCATACACAGAGAATATATCTGAATACCATGAGTCTGAATCACAGCTTCTTTTTATTAATTCAAAACTTCTGTACATGGAGTCTGCTACATAGCTCTCTACTTCTCTTCTATGCTCATAATTATTATTCCCCTCACAATACACAATGAGGGTGTCTATATTCTATTTTCCCTCTCTCATTCTAAACTGTCTAATCTAATATTCAATTCTACCTACTTACATAAATGCTTTCTACCTACTATGGGCGAGAGCGGATCGCTCAAGGTCCTTTACAATATATAAGTACGCCTCTCCTTAACTATCTCATTTAAGTTTGGCACATCCACTCTTCAAAAGTTTTAAAAAATTTATCATGTGCTCAAAATGTGTTGCGCTTGTGCCACGCTCGCTTGATGTTGACGATGCTCCTGCATCATACTCCCTCGCTTGAAAATTTTCATGGGCTCATGTCCATGATCTCTCGCTTGGTCTATCCATGCTTTTGAATCTATGCTTCGCTTTCCCAGCTGGCATCTTAAACTGGATGGCCCTTCCATTTGACCAAATACTCAAAGTATTCTTTCCTCCTGGTTTTCTTACCAATTCGTTTGTCTAATATGCTTTCCATCTGTGGCGTCTCTACAACTGGCATCTGCTTTTTCCACTGAACCTCTGACTATTCATCACTTGTTCCCGCTTCCTCAGCTTTGTATGGGTATAAATCTGAGACATTGAATATTGAAGAAATTCCGATCCCATCGAGTAATTCAATCTCATAAGCATTTGTCCCAAATTTCTTCAAGATCTTACATGGTCCGATTTTCTTCATCTTCAGTTTATTATATGTCCCTCTTGGAAACCTTTCCTTTCTCAAATGTGCCAGAATCAAATCACCAACTTCAAACTGAAGTTGTCTTCTGTGTTGATCTGCTCTACGCTTATACTCCTGATTTGAATTCTGCAATCGCTCCTTCACCTGGCTGTGAAGTTCCTTCATCGCTTCTGCAAAATCTTCTGCACTAGCACTCCTAGTCGCATTCTGTTCTGAATATCTTAATTTAGAAATTCCCCTCAGCTGTATGCCATAGACAATCTGAAATGGACTCTACCCTGTGCTTTTGTTTACTGAGTCATTATAAGCAAACTCTGTCTGTGGTAATATGTGGTCCCACTGGCTATGGTGCTCTGTCACTAAGCTTCTCAGCAAGTCTCCCAGACTTCTGTTCACTACTTATGTTTGTCCATCCGTCTGAGGATGATAAGCTGAACTAAAAGACAAGTTAGTTCCCATATTCTTCCATAAGGTCCTCCAAAAGTGTCCCACGAACTTAGTGTCTCGATCTGAAACTATGCTCCTTGGTAAGCCATGAAGTCGAATGACTTCTTTGAAAAACAAATTCGCAATGTGAGTTGCGTCACTGGTTTTCTGACATGGAATGAAGTGTGCCATCTTGGAAAATCTATCCACCACCATAAAGATTGAATCAAAACCTCTTTGTGTTCTTGGCAAACCCAATATAAAATCCATGTTGACTACATCCCACGGCCTCTCAGGTATGGGCAATGGTTGATAAAGTCCAGCATTTTGCCTCCTTCCCTTCGAATGCTGGCAAATTATGCATTTGTCCACGAATCTCTTAACGACTACTCGCATTCCCGCTCACATTCCCGGCCAAAAATATGACTCATTCAACTTTGCGAACGTCTTGTCATGACCAAAATGTCCTGCTAATTCTCCACTGTGTTTCTCCTTTAACAGATTCTCCCTCATGGAGCATTTTGGAATATAAAGCTGATTACTTTTGAATAGTAATCCTTCTTGGAACATGTATTCTATCCATTGGCTTCTGTCTCTGAGAACTGGATTCTCAGCTGCTTCATACACTTCCTTGAAATCCTGATCATCTGTGTACATGTCCCTGAGATCATCAAAACCCAACGTTTTGACTCGGAACTCCTGCAACAGCAAACACTTCCTGCTCAAAGCATCAACAACTTTGTTAGCAGTACCTAAAATATGTTTAATCACAAAAGTGAAATTTTGCATATACTCAACCCATTTGACATGTCTCTGATTCAACTTTTCCTGTTGAGTCACAAACTGCAGTGCACGATTGTCACTGTATAAGACAAACTCTTTGGGAATCAAGTAATGCCTCCATTTATTTAATGCCTGTATAATAGCATAAAACTCCTTATCATAAGTGGAGTATTTCACTTTCGCTTCATTCAGCTTCTCACTGACGTATGCTATTGGCCTGTCTTCTTGACTCAAGACTGCCCCTATTGCAAATCCACTTTCATCGCATTTTACTTGAAATGTCTTTTGGAAATCCGGCAACACCAGAATTGGTTGTTCCGTAATCTTCCTCTTCAACAGATTAAAACTCTTCTCAGCCTCTTCTGTCCAGTGAAAAGATTTGTGTCTTTTCTTCACTGTATCCATCATTTCTGCACCAATTCCACTGAAATTCCTAATGAACTTTTGGTAGAAACTAGCTAAACCATGAAAACTTCTCACCTCAAATATGTTCTTCGGTGATGGCCAATTCTTGATCACTTCCACCTTATCTGGATCCATCCTTAATTTGTCTGCAGAAATAAAAAATCCCAAATAAATGAGCTTTGTATTCATGAACGAGGATTTCTTCATGTTTATCAACAGCTTCTCCTGCTGTAATTTCTACATCACTATAGCCAAATGCTTCAGATGCTCGTCCCTTGTTTTACTGAAAATCAGTATGTCATCCAGATACACAATGGAAAATTTCCCGATGAACTCTTTCAGGAATTCGTTCATCAACCTCATAAAGGTACTTGGTGCATTTGTTAAGCCAAATGACATAACAAGCCATTCATACAACCCTTCGTTAGTCTTGAAGGTTGTTTTCCATTCATCACCTTCTCTCATGCGAATCTGATGATAACCACTTTTCAAATCAATCTTTGAAAAATATTTTGCTCCACTCAAGCAATCCATCAGATCATCCATCCTGGGAAATGGAAATATGTATATGATGGTTATCTTGTTAATGGCTCTTGAATTAGTACACATCCTCCAGCCTCTGTCTTTCTTTGGACTGAGTACTGTCGGAACAGCACATGGGCTCAAGCTTTCTCTAACCAAACCTTTTTCCAACAAATCTTGGACTTGTCTTTTGACCTCTTCATTCTCTTGCGGCATTAATCTGTACATGGCTTTGTTTGGCAAACTGGCTCCTGGTATGAGATCAATATGGTGACTCACACTTCTGATTGGTGGCAACGAATGAGGTAGTTCATCCACTACTATGTCAGCGAACTCTTCCAATAGTTTCTGAACCTCTTCTGTAAATCGTCCACTCTTGTGCTAGTCAAAACAATCCTCGGTTTTCTGACCACAATGAATTGTGGTTCCTCCTTCTTCTTAACCTCTATAAGAAGTTCCTTCCCACTCATGAGAAGTACAGTGTTGCTTACTTCCGGTTTCACTTCCTTATCTTTGATTGGAAGCAACATATGAGTTCTCTCATTCCTTTCTAAGGTATATGCATTCATCTTCCCATCGTGAACCACATTTTTGTCATATTGCCACGGTCTACCCAACAATAAATGACAAACATCCATAGGAATAACATCACAGAGTATCTTATCATTATATCCTCCTATCTTAAATTCAACTAAAAATTGTTTAGTGACATTTACCTGATGTCCCTTTTGTAGCCATGAAACTCTATATGGACTTGGATGTTCACTCGTCTCGAGCTCCAGCTTCTCTACCATCTTGGTTGAAACGAGGTTATCTGTGCTTCCACTATCCACAATGACCTTACATACCCTATCCTTGGTCTTGCAAGCAGTTCGAAAATGTTTGTTTCTCTGGACTGAACTCTCCACTTCCTTCTCAGGTGTCAAAAGAACCTTTCGCATCATCAGTGATCTTCCACCTTCAGCATCCTCCGCCTCAAAATTTCGCCCCTGTGCTTCAGTGATGTGAGTCTCTCCACCCTCTTTCTTCTTATCAGGACACTCATAAGACTTGTGCCCATTCTTTCCACATGTGAAGCATTTTATCACTCCACCTCTTCCTCTTCCTCTACCTCTAGTACGAGGAAAAGTATTATTCTCAGCATAATCTCCTCTCTGCTCAGTATGTTGTCCTCTTTGTTCAGCATATTGCCCTCACTGTGAGCTTCCCCCTCTCTCAGTTTGAGTGTAAGGTTTCTTCCAATCTTCCTTGGGCTTCTGATTTTTATCTTGGGCAACTGATTTTCCCCTGGCTTGACTTCTGCCTCGGCCTCTTTGACCCTGCTTTCAGCTCAGCTTCTCTTCAACCTTTAGAGCCATTTGATAAGCATATTCCACCGTTTGGATGGTAACCATGCTCATCTCATCCTGGATGTCATATCTCAGGCCATTCATGTACCTAGCAACCTTTTCATCATCAGTTTCCCGATGACCTGCCCTGATGTTCAGCCTGTAGAATTCTTCAGTATATTCTTTCACTGTCATCAGCTTCTGTCTCAGGTTCTGCATCCTCCTAAACAGTGTAATTTGGTAATCTCTGGGGATGAATTTTGCCTTCATCTTTGCGATCATCCTATCCCAACTCCTGATCTTCTGCTTGCCTTTACAGTGTCTGTCAGCTTGTAGTTCATCCCACCACAATGCTGCAAGTCCTTTTAATCTAGTGACATCATGCTTGACTTTCTTGTCTTCCTCGACATCTTCATAGTCAAAGTATGTGTCCAGAGCTCTAATCCAGTCTAGAAGCTCATCTGCATCCAAGTTTCCTTCATAAACTGGAATGTCCATCTTCGCTCTTGTACCCATCCCTGCAATAGCTCTGATCAAGCGCTCGTTTGATGCATCTTCGGCTACAACTTCTTCTTCATGTTCAGCCTCAATCTCACTCTCAGAATCAGTAAGATCCCCAACACTGACTGTATGTCTTTGTGTTGTCTCCATGTCTTCGAGTCTAGATCATAGATCACGCATCTCTCTTTCCATAACTGGATCTGTCATCTGCCTACCTCTTCTCCTTGGCATTTCCCTATCCTCTGGTGGATCGGGTGTTTGCCTGTCCCTTCTCCTTGGCGGCATGGTGAACTCTCTTTTTCTCTGCTACAAAAAGCAAAGAATCCTTATGGGATCTAATACCACTTGATGGCTTCCACCCAGGCACCTAACTCAGCAGGTCCCGTGCCTAACCTCCCGATCTTAAGGATCATTTAAATTTTATCTTGAACCGAAGTGGCTCCTTCGATTCTCCACTGGAATCTCTATTTAAATTGACCCACAAGTCTTCCTGCTCCTTACAGCCTTTAGGCCCAATCACTTATGTGTTCACCATAGTAAAGTAACAATCGGGTTTCAGGGTTTTCCAATCCCCGATGCCACAAGCCTTTGCTTTCTCGATTTTCCGATCTCCGATATCCCGTGATACTACAACTTCGGTTAGCCCCTTGGGCTAGGCTTGTGGTCCACGCGACCTTACCTTATATGACAACAGTCAAACCTCTTTTCGAGATTCAGGGTTTCCAATGTCGAAATGTATTAAACCTCTTGTCCATGGGATCCCCGATATCCCGATTCTCAATTTCTCGATTGATGACTTTTCATTTCGGGAAATTTCCCGAATACTTCGATCTCTACCATGCATCCTCAAGGATGGACGGTCCTCGCTTGCTTCGGGGTTTTCACCGTGGAAATTCCCGATGCCTCGTTATGACAAGATGACGTCAGCTGGGCCCCATAACAGAGATTTCCCCCTTTTGGAATTTTGGGCTTCGCAATTCCGAAATGCAAGTGTTTCCTATCTTCACGATCCACGAAACGTCGAACCCCGCCTTCTTCGGATTTCTGACACGCGTCCCAAATTGATGGATGGTTCATATCAAATCTCGTACTTCGCCAACTACAAATCCAAAACACTCACTTATGTGAGTCCCGATGACCGAATCCCCGATTTACATGATCACACGACACGTGTCCTCCCTGAGATCCTACGATTGTGATCTTTTCGCTGTTTCTGGGCTCCAAAGGGTCTCGGGCTCCTGTCCTCTTAACCTCTGAAATGTCGATGGACTCTTGATCTCCACCATGTGTCCAAACTGATGGAGGGTCCTGATTCAGTCTCGAGGTTTCAAGACTTTCGATGCCTCGATGACACAATTTACCTGTCCACTTAAAACCCCGGTAGCCGATATACCGACGGGTGCTCGATTATTGCCACGTGTCTCCTCAAGATGGACGGCTCGGATTGATTTCAGGATTTTCACAATGAAAATTCCCGATCACTCATCCTCGTGACTCCCGATTTCACGAATGTTGAAATCCCGATGGCCACACCTCTCGTCGGGATTTTCCTCCTCCTATTCACGAAAATTAAACCTTGTGCAACCCCCGGCCGATCCAACGGCTGACGGGTATTTGAATGAGATCTAACGGTCCTCAATCCCCTGAGCTTTCACCTTGGAAACTCG
Source organism: Picea mariana (assembly GCA_032191745.1). Lineage (NCBI taxonomy): Eukaryota > Viridiplantae > Streptophyta > Pinopsida > Pinales > Pinaceae > Picea > Picea mariana. Next base: position 2,745 of record JASDQU010391079.1, on the reverse strand, counting down.
ATCGTAACCTCCTCGCTCCTTTTTCAGATCTGACGGCTGACAGGATTTCACTAATCCTCTATAGAGGATTTTGACCGTCTGTGTCTCCTAGACGTTTCCGGTGAATGATTTGAGTGTTCCTCCACAAACTTGTTCGCCACGGTGCAAGCTTACGATGCCTTCTTAATACTTCCAGTCACAACTTCCCTGCACTGTCCTTCAACGGATTTGAAGGCCTTATCCCTCTTGAGCTTTCTCACAACTCTGAGGTTTAAAGAAGATTCTTGCGCGCACTCCTTGCAGCAACCTTCAGACACTTTCAAATGTTGAATACTTCGACTCTGCACACACCTGCAGTAGCAGTCTTTCGGTTATTTTCTCAGGTTTGCAACCCTGAGACTCTCCTCGGCCTACGCACTCCTAGCACAGCTCCTGTACCTAGCTGCACTCTGAGGAAATGATAATAAAAGCTACCTCTCCTGAGCTTCCAGAGACAACCCTCTGAACTCCTTGTCGACGCACTCCTTGTAGACAATTCAATTGCACTCCCTGCAGGAATCTTGCTCAGATAGAGAAACAATTGCAACTCATTCTCCTTATTCTTCCTCTCTCAGATTTCACACATTCAACAAGAAATCATTCATACATAGCATAAAAGAAATTGCATGAAAGAAAGAATAAACCATTCATGAGCATAACATTCAAAGGTGCATACACAGAGAATATATCTGAATACCATGAGTCTGAATCACAGCTTTTTTTTATTAATTCAGAACTTCTGTACATGGAGTCTGCTACACAGCTCTTTGCTTCTCTTCTATGCTCATAATTATTATGCCCCTCACAATACACAATGAGGGTGTCTATATTCTGTTTTCCCTCTCTCATTCTAAACTGTCTAATCTAATATTCAATTCTACCTACTTACATAAATGCTTTCTACCTACTATGGACGAGAGGAGATCGCTCAAGGTCCTTTACAATATATAAGTACGCCTCTCATTAACTATCTCATTTAAGTTCGGCCCATCCACTCTTCAAAATTTTTAAACAATTTATCATGTGCTCAAAATGTGTTGCGCTTGCCCCACGCTCGCTTGATGTTGATGATGCTCCTGCATCACACTCAATTCATCAAGGAGGTCATCAATGAAAGGAATGGAAAATTTGTCTTTGATGGTAAGTTTGTTGAGGGCATAGAAGTCATGAAACATTTTCCAAGAACCTTATTTCTTTAGGACCATGACCACAGGAGAAGAGTAGGGGCTCGTACTAGGGTAGATAATGCCTGCATTAAGGAGTTCCTGGACCATTTTCTCAATTTCATTTTTTTGGGAAAAGGGGTGACGATACGAACAGATATTGGGAGGAAGGCTTCCGGGTACAAGGGGAATGGAATGATCATTGACACCACAGGAAGGAGGGATTCCTTGGGGAGTGGAAAAGACCAATTGATGTTTAGAAATGATGGCTTGGAGGTCTTGCGGGATTGAGGGTGTCTCTGTTGCTCGTATGGCATGGAGTTCGGCGATAACACCAAAATGGTCTTTTTTGAGCATCTTTTCCATGCGATGGGAACTAATGATCTCAGGTGAACCAGCGGTGATGCCTTGGAAATTATATTGGTGTCCCTCCTTTTCGAATTACATGGTTAAGTCCTTAAAATCCATGAGAATGGGACCCAAAGTCCTTAGCCAGTATGCACCTAACACAATTTCACAACCTCCCATGTCGATAGAAAACATATGGGATTTCAGGTGGTAGTCACCAATTTGGAGACGCACATTTTTACAATGCCCTCCACATTTCATGGAACCACCATGGGCAATCATGATTTGGAAATTATTGACGGCATGGATGTAGCAATGAGTTTCTTGGGCAATGCAGCGATGAATAAAATTATGGGTGTTGCCACTATCAACCAGAATAATGACCTTCTGATGATTGATGTAACCGATTAGCTTGAGGGTTTGGGGAGTGGAGAAACCAGTGAGATCATTGAGGGAAATGATTGGTTCTACTTCGGGAGGGTCTGAGGGAGGGGTTATGTTAGTGGATTCAGGTGACTCAGACACAAGGGGATTTTCTACATCCTCTTCCAAAATATCCTTGGAGATGGCCATAAAAATCTTTTTTTCTTTACACTCGTGGCCTGAGAAATATTTTTCATCATAGTTATAACAAAGGCCTTTGAGTTGGTGTTCATCCATTTCATCCCTGGTCAATTTTTGGATCTTTAGTGGAGCAGAGGGAGTAGTGGGATTTACTGGTTTAGGGCGAGGGATAAAGGAGGGTTTTCGATTTTGAGAAGATACAACATGTTGTGATTCTTTAGGTCTTTTAGTAGCCTCCACCCAACTCTGAGGCCAAGCCATGAGGACATGGGCCCGAATATCATCCTTGAGGCTGCTGATAAAACACTCTCAGAAAAAGGCATCAAACATGCCCTCTGTTCTAAAATCCAGGCTCTCAAATGCAGCTATAAAGTCTTCCACTATTCCTAATTATTTAAACTTTGTCAAATGGCCCAAATGATTGGTCTCAGTGTCAAAGCATTCATAAAGCTCTGCCACAAAGTGTGTCCAAGCAATATACCCTTGACGAGAGGTTTTTCTCCATTGCCACCATTGCCACCGTTCTTGATCTAGATGGAGAACACCATACCGGAGTTTGGCCAAGTCATCTATAATGTCGTATAAAGAGAAATAATGTTCCATTTGGGTTACCCAACCAGTGGGGTCCGAGCCATCAAATTTGGTCACATCT
>JASDQU010391077.1:0-11003 GCA_032191745.1 Picea mariana | reverse complement strand
CATAGGTGCCCCACTAGCTGGGGGCCTCTAGCTCCAGGAGGCAGTCGACCAGTGATAACTGTCCCCACCACTACTTCTCTACGGATCAACGTTTTCCACTCTGTCATTCCTCCCACACACTGGTCTAGGACCTCCTTGTCTTGGATGTGGGCCCATATTCCCTGAGGAACACCCTGAAGGAACCGCTTGAACCATAGACACAGATCCTCTAGCATGGCCTCAATGTCTCCCTGTGGCTCTCTGTATGGTCTTGCACCGATGCCACCTCATCGACGCCTTTGCCTAGCCCTCGACTTTGCGGGCTCCTGGATGACCTTTACCTCTCACCTACAGTGTACAACATATGAAAAAAAACATAGATATAGTGTCATCATCCATATGAATGTCTGATAAATGCTATCTACCAAAATCAAAACAAACAAATACAACACATACCTCTCTGGTCCCAGTCCTCCCCGGGAGGCAATACCATGTTAGGGTCCTGTCTATAATCCATACCAATGTATGGATATTGAAGAATGACCTGTGGCATCTAACGCCACACTTAAGAAACCATGGCTGTGAAGTAGTGGCCACCCTCCCCTCCTCCATGTCACACCAATACATGTTCCCATCACATCAATCGTGGCTCTTTCCATGACACTAGCTCCAATAGAATCCACAAGAACAATAGAGGCAGCCTCTCCAAAAACTAGGCCATGAAAACTGACCCGAATGCAAAATCACCAGAGTCAGCATGCCAACACCGGTTCAGCGGCGACATCATCCGGGTATGCATCAACACACCCCATGAAAAGAGGTCTATGTCCAAGACCTCCTCAACCACCCTCAAATGACCACCTGTGATCTGCTGAGTGCCCAAGGATCCATAGATATTCACCACCATGGATGCGATGCAATCAGTCAACAAGTCATTTATGGCCTCAATCCGAAAAACTGAACCCGACATAGGGTTCGGCCTGGAACAATGTTGTGCCGCCATGGTCTCCACCCTGTCCTCCCATGGAATATGGGGATCCATGACCAATGCCCTCCCCATGTGGTGGAAATATATTATTTTACCAAATGGGTTGAATCCATGCCCACATTTAACAACACTTCTAACACAACAACACATTTTTTCTTCAACCATGTAGTTACCCAATTTAGAGTCCCACAACAGTTAGTTTTCGATCATGGGAAACACTTTGAGAACTCGATATTTGCAAAACTCTCCTCAAAGTTAGGCTTCACTCATGATTTTCCCTCCCCATACTACCCTCAATCCAACGGATAGGTTGAGGCTGTCAATAAAGTCCTCAAAACCATGATACAACACACTGTTAACAAACATAAGACCAACTGGAATCATATGGTGTTTTCAACTTTATGGGCCTATCGCACGACAGTCAAAACTTCCACCAGTTTTACACCTTTCCACGTCATCGATGGGGTCGAATCCACACTCCCTATCTAGTGTGAAATCCCACATTACGCACTTCCATAGATCTCTTACCTGACACTGCTCCAATGGAGCAGCGCCTGTTGACCTTAGAGTCCCTTGATGAAGACCATTGATTACATTACAACACAACGAGGCAGCTAAAAAATGGTCCAAAGCCACCTTTGACCACCATGTCAACCTTCGTTATTTCAATGATGGTGATCTCATGTTAGCCTATGATATATCCCACGACACTCTCGACCATGGGAAATTCGAGTCATTATGGCATGACCCCTTCATCATCCAACATTTTCTCACTAAAGGTGCCTACATCTTGGCCTCTGCAAAAGGATTCCCTCTCAAGGAACTTGTCAACGGGTTATAATTGAAGAATTTTTACACCTAAGCATAGCTCCCCTACCTTATTTTTTTTCTTTATACACATTTGTAGAGTTTTTAGTCTTATTTACTACCACCACTCCTCATGTATGATTTATCACCCGTGTTATTGATAGATGCATCATCCATCAGCCTAACACATTGGTTACATTGACGGTTCCAACCGCTAGACCTAGAATCTCTCTTCGACTACTTGATCCATCTATACCCACTCAAATGTGCTACTCCATTCCAACAGAATATGCTTAGGGTCAGCCAGAAACAACCAAGCCAAATACAATGTCGTCATTGGTCTCCTCGCCGAGGCTAGTCACCGCCTCCTTAGCGTTCTATTAGATTCCCAACTTGTCATCCTACAACTCAACAACTTGTATCATGTTCACGATATTTTCCTCTTTTGCAAATACCTACAAGTTAGACTCCTATATCGCAACTTTGATTCCATCACATTTACACACATTCCAAGAAACCGCAATCAAGTAGCAGATCACATGGATAACCTAGTATTAGATTGGCATTTATCACATTAAAACATCATATACACAACATGATACATTTGTCAATAGATAACAATAGACATCATAAATCACACACAAAAAACATAAAGACAAGGATTATCAACATATCCATCATATATATCATCAAGGTCATAAATGTTTTATAAATATATATATATATATATATATATACACAACTACCCGTAGGCTCATGAGTCCCATCATCCCTTTGAGTACAAAAGCTGAGTATTAAACACCCTATACAAAATTGGGCTCCCAAACCTGGACATCCCACCTCGACACTCAAGGTTCTCCTAGATATCCCCCCCAGGTCCTCTGTCAGCTGAAGGTGCCCCACCAGTTGGGGGCCCTCTAGCTCCAGGAGGCAGTTGACCAGTCATAGTTGCCCCCACCATTGCTGCTCTGTGGATCAACATCTGCCACTCTATCAGTACTCCCATACACTGGTCCAGGACATTGTTGTCTTAGATGTGGGCCCATATTCCCTCAGGAACACCCTGAAGGAACCACTTGAACCATCGACACAGATCCTCTAGCATGAACTCAATGTCTCCCTGTGGCTCTCTATATGGTCCTACACTGACGCCACCTCATCAGTGCCTCTGCCTGGCCCTCGGCTATGTGGGCTCCTGGACGACCTTTGCCTCTCACCCCCAGGGTACAACATATGCAAAAAAACACAGATATAGTGTCAGCATTTATATACATGTCTGATAAATGATATCTACCAAAATCAAAACAAACAGATACAACACATACCTCTCTGGTCCCAGTCCTCCCTAGAAGGCAATACCATGTTAGGTTCCTATCTATAATCCATACCAACATATGGATATCGAAGAATGAACTGTGGTATCTGACGCCACACTCAAGCAACCGTGGTCGTGAAGTAGTGGCAACCCTCCCCTCCTCCATGTCATGCCAATACATGTGCCCATCACATCAATCGTGGCTCTTTCCACAACACTGGCTCCAATAGAATCCACGGGAACAATAGAGGTACCCTCTCCAAAAACCATGCCACTAAAATGAAACCGAATGCAAAATTACCAGAGTCGGCATGCCAACACTGGTTCAGCTGCGACATCCTCCGGGTATGCATCAGCATACCGCATGAAAAGAGGTCCATTTCCAAGACCTCCTCAACCACCCTCAATTGACCACCTATGATCTGCTGAGTGCCCAAGGATCCATAGATCTTCACCACCATGGACTCGATGCACTCGGTCAACAAGTCATTTATGGTCTCAATCCGAAAAACTGAACCCGACATAGGGTTCGGCCTGGAACAATTTCGTGCCGCCATGGTCTCCACCCTATCCTCCCTTGGAAGATGGGGATCCATGACCAATTCCCTCCCCATGTGGTGGCAATATATTATTTTACCAAGTGGGTTGAATCCATGCCCACATTTAACAATACTTCTGACACAACAACATACTTTTTCTTCAACCATGTCGTTACCCGATTCAGAGTCCCACAACAGTTAGTTTTCCTCAAAGTTAGGCTTCACCCATGATTCTTCCTCCCCATACTACCCTCAGTCCAATGGACACGTTGAGGCTGTCAATAAATTCCTCAAAACCATGCTACAATGCATTGTTAACAAACATAAGAACAACTAGAATCATATGGTGTTTTCATCTTTATGGGCCTATCACACGACAGTCAAAACTACCACCGGTTTTACACCTTTCCACCTCATCTATGGGGTTAAATACACACTCCCTATCGAGTGTGAAATCCTAGATTATGCACTGCCATAGATTTCTTACCTGACACTTCTCCAATGGAGCAGTGCCTGTTGACCTTAGAGTCCCTTGATGAAGACCGTTGATCTTCATTACAGCACAACGAGGCAGCTAAAAAATGGTCCAAGACACCTTCGACCTCCATGTCAACCTTCGCTCATTCAATGAAGGTGATCTCTTGTTAGCCTATCATATATCCCATGACACTCTCGACCATGGGAAATTTGAGTCATTATGGCATGACCCCTTCATCATCCAACATTGTCTCACTAAAGGTGCCTACATATTGGCCTCTCCAAAAGGATTCCCTCTCAAGGAACTCATCAACGGTTTATAATTGAAGAATTTTTACACCTAAGCATAGCTCCCTTACCTTAGTTTTTTTCTTTATACACATTTGTAGAATTTTTAGTCTTATTTACTACCACCATTCCTCATGTTTGATTTATCACCCATGTTATTGATAGATGCATCATCCATCAGCCTACCACATTGGTTACGCTGATGTTTCCAACTGCTAGACCCAAAATCTCACTTCGACCGCTTGATCCATCTATACCCGCTAACATGTGCTACTCCGTTCCAGTGGAATATGCTTAGGGTCAGCCACCAACAACCGAGCCGAATATGATGTCTTCATTGGTCTCCTCGTTGAGGCCAGTCACTGCCACCTTAGCGTTCTCTTAGATTCCCAACTTGTCATCCTGCAACTCAACAACTTGTATCATGTTCACGATCCTTTCCTCTTTCACAAATAACTACAAGTTAGACTCCTATATCGCAACTTTGATTCCATCACATTTACACAGATTCCAAGAAACCTCAATCAAGTAGTAGATCACATGGATAACCTAGTATTAGATTGACATTTATCACATTAAAAACAACATATACACATCATGATACATTTTTCAACAGATAACAATAGACATCATAAATCACACACAAAAAACATAAAGACAAGGATTATCAACATATCCATCATATATATCATCAAGGTCATAAATGTTTTACAAAAAAATATATATATATACAACTTCCCGTAGGTTCATGAGTCCCATCATCCCTTTGAGTACAAAAATTGGGTATTAAATACCCTATACAAAATCTGGCTCCCAAAACCGGTACATCCCACCTTGACACCCAAGATTCCCCTATAGCTCCCCCCCTAGGTCCTCTGTCAGCCGGAGGTCCCCCACCAGTTGGGGACTCTCTAGCTCCAGGAGGCAGTCGACTAGTCATAGTTGTCCCCACCACTGTTTCTCTGCGGATCAACATCTGCCACTCTGTCAGTACTACCACACACTGGTCCAGGACCTCCTTATCTTGGATGTGGGCCCATATGCCCTCTGGAACACCTTGAAGGAACTGCTTGAACCATCGACACAGATCCTGTAGCATGGCCTCAACATTTCTCTGTGGCTCTCTGTATGGTCCTACATCGATGCCACCTCGTCGATGCCTCTGCCTATCCCTCGGTTCTGTGGGCTCCTGGACGACCTTTGCCTCTCACCCCCAGGGTACAACATATGCAAAACAACACAGATATAGTGTCAGCATCCATATGCATGTCTGATAAATTCTATCTACCAAAATCAAAACAATAAGATACAACACATACCTCTCTGGTCCCAGTCCTCCCCAGGAGGCAATACCATGTTAGGGTCATGTCTATAATCCATACCAATGTATGGATATCGAAGACTGACATGTGGCATCTCACGCCACACTTAAGAAATTGTGGTCGTGAAGTAGTGGCCACCCTCCCCTCCTCCATGTTGCGCCAATACATGTTCCCATCACATCAATCGTGGCTCTTTCCATGACACTAGCTCCAATAGAATCCATGGGAACAATAGAGGCACCCTCTCCAAAAACCAGGCCACTAAAACTAACCTGAATGAAAAATCACCAGAGTCGGAATGCCAACACCGATTCAGCTGCAACATCATCTGGGTATGCATAAACACACCCCATGAAAAGAGGTCTATGTTCAAGACCTCCTCAACCACCCTCAAATGACCACCTGTGATCCATTGAGTGCCCAAGGATCCATATATCTTCACCACCATGGACGCGATGCACTCAGTCAACAAGTCATTTATGGCCTCAATCCGAAAAACTAAACCCGACATAGGGTTCAGTGTGGAACAATGTCGTGCCACCATGGTCTCCACCCTATCCTCCTCTGGAAGAAGGGGATCCATGACCAATTCCCTCCCACAGAAGGGGGTTCCTGTCAAAAATTACACGTCCTCTATCACAAAGAATGTCAACTGCTCCCCCCTGCACCACGAAGCACTGTAGATCAATGCTCCACATATGAATAAAAAACTAAAGTAAAAAATCCTACGGCCGTACCAGAGGATAGTTGAAAAAATTGAGCAACCCGTAGGCTGTCAAGTGTCTACGTACCCCAGGATGATACCTCACAACCTCTCTCAATTGGTCCCAGTCTTGCTCTCGCCAGTGGGTTGACATCATACACAAGCCTCTGTTGATCACCTGCATTCACCCAGAAACACTTGATCAACCATATCATCCATCAAAAATCATAAATATCAAATAATCATACACCAGTCAGCTTGCCCATAGTGCGTAGATTTCTCCCGTACATATGCACATATATGTGCGAATATTCTTCATACAGCTGTGCACTAATGCATAAATATCTCATCCATAGCCGCGCAAGGGTACACAACTGTCACTCTGACAGGCACACATTCAATTCGTTCCTGTCTGTCCAACCCACACACACATGTGCATGGTTGTTACCGACAAAGTCGCGCATTATGCACGAGGTTTCCCAACATAGCCGCACATTTAATATGCATGAATGTTTTTTGAAAAACTCACACATAATGTGTGGGAATATGAGTTCTACCCGCACACACATGTGCGGGTGTTCCCCCTTTTCCCGTGCACTAGTGGGACCCTACCCTTAAAAACCCCTGTAAGGCCCTCCGTACAACCCCTACCTTACATCTATCAACTTCAAAAAATGCAGGATTATAGGGTCACTAACCTATCTCTCGTAACTCTCGGATCAGTAGCCTCATGCTTCCGTAATATCGAAATCACTTCACAGCTCTCTCGCCAGATCAACAACAGTGTCAGATACAAATGAGGTGGCATTGTGGGCCCACCATCCATATATAGGGCCTTTTTCCCAACTTCCACCTTCTATTACAGGAGCCCAGAGCCTCCATTTTCTGATCCGTTCTCAGCTATGAGATCCTAATCCAACCATCTACACATTCACATTCCTCGGGTTATCATCTACACTTTTCCCCGAAGGAGCATTTTTCTCACGCCACGTTCAGGTACACATGCTCACTTTTGGTTTCATCGAATAGATTTTATATGTTCTTTATCATTAGATATTGTTCACATTGGGTATTTGTTTTTTTATGTGTGTAGGTACTTTTTCAACAAGCTTACATCCCCTTCAGGTATATATATGACATTGGCATGTAGTTACTGCCTCTGTAAACAATTGCATATCCCAGTCACACCCTATGACATTTACCTTTAGGTTCCCTACATTCGGCTGTGCAGTATCTTTACCTCTGCCACATTTTGGTACTGTCAACCAATAGCACTCTCCCCCACCTGAGTTGTCCCATTCATAGTTCCCCTTGGAAAATTGACACTCATGCTGATTTCACCCCCTAGGATTGGGAGTCCCGATAGTATTTTTCACTTCCGAGAATGAACCCCATACTTCTTCTCATCATATTGCTAACTTTCCCAATGGACTCCTCGGGTCATATCATCCTACACTTGGTTCTATTGACTGCACCCCCATAGTTCCATTATCCCTCCATCTCATCGACCATCAATTTTTCCATCTGCATCTTGTCCTCCATCCATTTACCTAATACAAAAACCCACCCATGGGGCCCCCACACTCCACCAGTTCTCTTTCACAAACTTGTTCTCTAAACAGGCCAAGTCATCTTTCACTGGGGAACCCATTTTTGTATCTGTATACTCAACCCAAATTATTATTTATTTCTTTGGTAATTGTTTAAAGCCCTTGTTTCCAACATATACATAGCTTTTTAGTCGTCATCCTTGATGGCCTTCTTTTACCTGCCAAAGAAACCCATGTCATCCTTGGTTGGGGCATTCACCCTATTTTTCATATTGCCATCATTGACAAACCCTGAGTATACCAACTCCATGTACCCACAATCTTTTAGTTTTCCCACTTCTTCAGCCTCGAACACAGTCTAACCCCATGTCTAGTTGTCCCACTGACACTAGATCCAATTTTATGGTTATTTCCAATCATCCTTCAACACCCCAACCAAGGGCATTCCTGTGTCCCATAGTGTCTTGAATTTGTCCATGTTAGTCATCAATACCTGATATCACCTATTACTTAGTAGATTTTAGGAATCCGTTTGCTTCTTGACGTCACGTCTCCCTTTCTGTCGACATCAACATGGTTTCCATAAGGGTGACAAATCTTGACTCTCATTACCTTTTCAATGAGGAGTCTCGTATGGAACAGAGAGAGTCAATATCGATTTCTGATTTTATTGGCCCCCATAACATTCGACTTCAACAAACTTTCATATTAAGGTGGGTCTTACTATGTGACCATTGCATTTTTTTCATACCATTTGAAGACCTTTGAAGTTGATTGGCCATCAATTCCTACCAGTCATCGACACTTCTTACAATCGCCCATTACTTTCTTCAGATCCATTTCACTAGTCAGAACCATCATCTTCCATTATCAACTGCCCCCAAGGGTGTTGCAGCTATCTACATCATCATACATCTTTAGTTACAGTCCCACATTTTGGTTCCATGACACAAGCATGGGGCATGCCTGCCTCCTTTGTATACAAATTTTATTTTTTCTCCCTAGAAAAAGGTTTGGTTCCCACAATCTTCCCTCTCCCTCTGACAGATCGCTCTTGCAATTACTTTCTTCACTCTTCCTTACAATGGAACTCTCAACAAAAAAAACATTGATGTATTTCAGCTATATGTATGCTCCTAACCTCACACATCAGGGGGCATTTGTTATCACATAAAAATCGTCCGTAGCAGTGCACACAATGGTCGAAGAAAGACATCACTTCCAACAACAATTAGTCCACTTACAACACCAAAATACATCAAAAAGGAAAAAAACTATATACTTGGTTCAAAATTCAAAGTGCGCAAATTCACCAAAGGAAGCATGTGCACTGTGCACAACATCCACGAGATAACCCAACCCTAGGCATGCATTGTGAGCAAGATGTGTGACTATCGATGAGAAAATTCGAGCACTTCTCATGAATGACTCATTTACGAATCTTGTCTACCTCTCAACCACTTCTAGTCCAACCCCCAACATGATTTGACATGCATATATGAGCGAAATCTAGCTTGGAGGCTGGTCAAAGGCTAGGAAGTGCCCTAAAAGGCCCCTTGTTCACACTATGAACCAATTGTATCTTTCCATGAATGGACACTATAAATACGTGCCATGTGTGTGCTATAAAAATAATAACTTCAAGGTATTGTCATACTGCAAAAATTCTTCTTGAAGAATCCTCTTTTCTCTTTGAATCATTCAAGCACTATAGGAAGGGCCATTCCACTCACCTCTTGAGAGGATTGCCATTGTATTTCTTCACCATTATTATTTTCCATTTGTATGAAGAGAAGATATCTATATTATGGAACTAAAGAGCCCTCCCAAGGTGGAAGAGGGCATTCATAAGTCCATGTCTTTCTCTACGGTGCTAGCCTATCAATACATCGATGCATTAGTAGTTATATGTTTGCCATTTTTTGATTTTCATGGTTCTAGTTATTGAAATCTTCTCTAACATTTTTTTTTTTTTTTTCGTTTTATTTCTATTTCCTTGTTTCATGTGTATTTGGTTATCCAATCAACTTACAAACCTTTGTCTTGTTTAGCTGACTTAACTAGGCAAGAAAGTGTTGTGTTTTTGCTCACCCATGTGGAAAACCAACATAACACACCTTTCAACCACAAGGGAGTCCCCATCAAAGGGGTAGTTCTTGTTGATATCACAAAATTACATATTTATCCATTAGGGATGAATAAACCCTAATATAATTTCTTCAATAACTATTTAATCAACTGCTGAAAATTGCCCAAAGTTTGCACACTTATACTACTTCGTCTAGTGCACTTTTTGGCAAAGTTTGGAGGAGTTTTAGTGGTTGATTTTCTTTCTGTAACAAGTTTTTTGTTACAGCCATAAGTTTGATTTATATTTCTGTAGAAAGTGTTTAAAACAACCTTACCTTTTCATGCTAGTATCTTGGTCTATAAATCTTGAGTTTCACTAGTGTTTAGCTAGTCTTTCTCTTGCATATTTCACTTGATTTCTAGCACTTCTTTAACAACTTATTGTGAAAATTCATTGCTGATATATATTGTAACTAACAGCTTCTATTAGGGACATCAATATTAACTTTCTTGTCCAATTGATTATATTGCATCATATACTTGGTTTTCTTGTGTCTCGGGAAAGTACTTCACTATCGATAAGTGTTATAACCCTAATTTGCACCAGACATGCTTACCTGGCCTCAGGCCATCTCAAATTCCTTCTTTGCAAAAACACTACTAAACAACTCTTCTTAAAAACCCCTTTTATGAATCCCCACGCGCCCTTCTTCATTACTGCACGTGTGTACACGCTAGCTGACCCAAGACAGCTCGCGTGTACCTACAAAAGCACAGAAAAAGGAAAGTTGTTGACGGAACAAACAGCTTTGGGTAAGTTAACTAAACCTTTCGGCCATGCATGGTTGGTCACTTGACCAAATACCTAGCTTCTTTTAGCCTATAAAAGAAGGGTTAAGGGTCCCATTTGAAAGGAGGAGAATCATAGTAAAGAAACTATACCCGATTAAGCATTCCATTTGTCC
>JASDQU010391069.1:0-11003 GCA_032191745.1 Picea mariana | reverse complement strand
TATGGTTACAAAGATTGTGTTCAGGTATTGGGTTGGTACAACAAGTAGTGAGATTAGATTGTGACAGTCAGAGTGCAATCTTCCTAGCAAAGAACCTAGCTTATCATTCAAAGACAAAGCACATTGATGTTTAGTATCACTTTGTGAGAGACATGGTTGAAGAAAAGAAGGTGTTGCTGGAAAAGGTTGACACTTTGAAGAATGTTGCAAATTCATTGACAAAGTCTGAAGAATATTGTATAGTGAATGGTGAAATTCGATATAATGAATATAAGAAAGGTTTTCCCAGTTGAGGGTTTCTGGTATAAATCTCTGTGTACTATGTGAATGAGCCATTGATTAAATTCTATTTTTCTTAAGAATCTATATGCATTGTTTTACTTCACAGGTTTAAAACTTACAAATCATTGGTTGTACAAAAAGTGTTGAGATCACTTCTCTCGAAGTATGATGCTAAGGTCTCCGCCATTGAAGAAACTAGGGACTTGACCAAAATGACAATGGATGAATTACATGGGTCTGTTATAGCATATGAAATGAGAACAAGTATAGAAAGTGACCAGCCAAATAATGAAGCATCCTTTAAAGCCATAAAGAAGACAAAAGACAAGGATAATGACCTTGATGAAGAAATAGAAAATTTTGTAAGAAGGTTTCATAAAGGAAGTGGAAGATACAAAGGTAAGGCTCCTCTCAAATGCTTTAACTGTGGTAGAATAGGACATATTGTTGAAAACTGCTACTATAAAAAGAGAAGGCTCAACAATAAAAAGAGCTTCTACTCCAAGGATGATGACATCTCCTTAGATGAGAGTGATGAAGAAGATAATGATGGAGAAGAAGTCCTCTTCATAACCCAAGAAACCCAATATGATGATCACAAGAATTCTAAATAAGAAAAAATCATTTGTGAAGAAGATTCAGACGAAGAAACCAACCTTGATTCCTTTTGGGGATACAAAGATACTACAGAGAGTGAACAAGAAGATGAGAAACTTGAAAAGTTGAAGCATGTTTAAACTGAAAATAGCAAGCTTAGAAACACAAACATAATACTAAAAGGTGAATTGAGTAGTTGTGAAGAAGAGAGTTACAAGCTTGAAAAGACCATTGATAGCTTGAAGGAACAATTAGAAGATTATGAGAAATTGAAAGCAGAATTGGATCACACAAAAGGGGAGCTACTATTGACAACATAAAAGTTGAAGAAGTTTGAAAAAAGAACTGAAAAATTAGATGAGATCCTTAGCAATCAAATATCTCCAAATGACAAGACATGACTAGGATACAATGATAGTTTGAAGACAACAAAACAAGAGATGGAAGATGAAAATGATGAAACCAACACTCTAGAACAAGTTGAACAACAAGATAAAAGACTAGAATTCAGAAGGAATGAGACATCAAGAAGATCTTCTCCCATCAAGTAGGAAAGAAATCATTATGAAGGAAACTACAGAAGAACAGATCATGAACCCAGATGGACCACACCACAAAGAAGACCACTTACTCTGAGGTATCAAAATTTATTTCTTGGACATTGTTATACTTGTGGAAATTTTGGACACAAGGCAATCAATTGTATAATCAATCAAAGGAATAACTATGCAAGCTACATGAATGGTGAAAATAGTAGATATGAAAATGTTCGTAGACCTATCAACAGAAATTAAATCCATTTGACCCATTAATGGATCAAAATATTGTACGTTACAAGTGCAATAATCTTGGTCATAAAGCACGAGATTGCAGAGAGATGAAGGAAGATAATCATATGCCAAATATCTTTATACCAACTACAACATGGAAAAGGAAAGAAATTCCACAAAATGAAAATTTTCAAATAACATTGGTTGCTAAAGAATGAAAATAAGAATATGAATGGTTCATAGACAGTGGGTGCTCATCTCATATGACCGGAGATCAAAGCAAATTTGTCAGTGTAAAGAAAAAGGGTGGAAATGTTACATTTGGAGACGAATCATCTACTAAAATACTTGGAAAAAGAATTGTAAATATTGGAATTGAAAATGTAAAAGAAGGAAAAGTCCTATTGGTTGAAGATATGAAGCATAATCTCCTGAGTGTCATCAAAATATGTGATCAAGGATATACTATTATGTTTGACTCTCGAAAATGTAAATCATAGAAAATAACTCAGGAAGATTGGTTGCAATTGCAACAAGAAGACCGAACAACATATACATCCTAGACATGAACAAGAGAGAGAATATATAAGCCACAGAAAAGGATTCCAAGGAACAAAAAGTCCCAAAGACCAAAAATAAGGATGAAGTATTATTGAGTGCCACATGTTCAGGGGGAGCAGCCCCAAAGAAGAGAGTTACCTTTTTCCATTAAACTTAGTGGGAGAAGCCCTACCCTTTGCCATTGATGTCAAAGGGGGAGAGAAATTGGGATCATGATGATAGGGGGAGCATGATTGTTGCCATCAATGAAAAAGAGAGATATTGTTGGAAGATTGGTTGTTGTCATTGATGTCAACACTAGTTATGGGTTTTGGACCGCAAGATTGATGAAGGTATTTGGACATGAAGGACAATGCACATACAGATACAATACCCATGGATGGATAGTATACATCATGTTATTTCCGGTGGTATGTGGCACGTCACATGGATCCTCATGATTGAGGAGAAATAAATTTTTGAAGATGACAAAGGGAATTGAAGAAGGAAGTACATGTAGGCCCTGAAGATAATTAAAGAACATAATTACAAAATAAGAAAGTGTCAGGTCGGCCCTAATGTTAAAAGAAAGTGACATAAATGGTATAAATATATATCATTATACATTCATTTGATACACAAATCAAATTTCAGAGGAAATCAAAAGTAAAGAAGGTCGGTTTTCAAGGGAGGATGAAGTCTTTTGGTGATGTGTTCTAAGGTATGTTATTTTCATGTCATCTTACCATTTTCACTATAATTTTTTTTCTAGAACGATTCAGATGGTGAAATTGATATGGTATTGAGAAGACATATAAAGGTACCTGTGGTAAAAGTTTCATCTCTTGATTCGCTATAATTATGTATATACACTCTGTGGAAGATAGGGTTTGTGACCAGTCCTGAAGCTAGTCAATAAACAAGTGTTTCGAGTAAAATAGTCATAAATTATTCATAGAGAATCCAAATGAAGTGGGACAAATTTCATTGGAAATAGTATGGACTTTAGTTTCTTGTGTGTGAGTTTTTGAATCTGATGTTAAATATTGAGTGTGGGGCATTCTGTACAAGTTTGGTCTTCTGAATAAACCATAATTGAACAAAGTCTACCATTCTCTCTATAACTTCTTTTTGGGGAGGATTCATTGAGTAATATTATCTATAGGATCAGAGTATTCCAAGAATTGAATAATTTCATAAATTGAAGAAGTCTCAGAAAGCATTATCAGGTTCTATGTGATGGTTGATTGATGGTGATGATTTAATGTAAAGTTGTATTATCTCTCATATATTCTTGTGTGGAAGGAAGGGGAAAGGATGGAGAGTTAAATCCTCTCTTGATATTGGAGTATTGTATCTTCATCTTGGAGGTTTATCCCTTCCTTTACATTTGGAAGCTCTAGCTACCTTTGGAAGTCATTACTTCCCTTGAACAATAACTATTGATTGTTTCTCATATATTGTGCATGGTGTATTGTGGTGTGTTGGTGTAACTCTTATACTATTGTTCATTTCTCATTGGATATATTTGAATGGTTTAAGTATAAGTTGAAAAAGTTTTTAAATTATACTTGATATTGATTCACCCTCCTCTCAGTATCAACAGCACTTGCAATGAGTATTTACAGAGAAGTAATTACAGTAAGTATTTTTTTTACAATGTCTAATTACTAAGAGTATTTACAGAAACATAAAATACTATAACCTGTGTGCATGAATTATTCCTGAAATTTTAATTTTTTGTTAAAGCATGGTAGTGCAAAAACACACAAACCATTGGAAAACCCAATAATTGTGCATACAACAGGAGGATATTTTGAATGCATGTGGGTTATAGTGTTCATTCAAATAAATAACAAGAAGATCCATTAAGGTAGAATACATGGTATTCGATATGAATTTCCATTTATAAAAAAAAAATGTTATGCGAGGGATTTTAAATAATACAATATGCATGGTTCAGAGACAGAGCTAGAAATTAAGAGAATAAAAGTTTCAAGGCTTCCTTGTGGAGTAGATGGGTCCCCTAATGAATGGAACCAATATATATCTTAAATAATTATAGAGGACAACAAATTCATGTTAAGGGATTTAGACCATTGGTGTTTCTCATAGAACCGACATAGTCTTACCATATGGTAACTACATGGAACGTTTGTGTTTTTACATAGGAGTAGGGATACAAACAACACTGAGGGTCATGGTTCAAAACAAGAGAAATAATAATATCTAACTCAGATAAATATTTTGACGGGCAGTCTGGGAGACTAGATATCAAAGGGTTTTGGATTCATTTTCACCATAGTTAAAAAGGAAAACCATCTATGCCGAGATTCAAGAACGAAAATAATTACTTACAAACCCTCATAGAATCGTATTGCATTATGTCTAGACTTAAGCCAGGTTTGGTAAGAACTTAAAATGGGTAATTGTACAATCGAACGCTACTGTTACTTACAGTATAAGTTTTGTCCATGGGATCTCGAACTTCAAAAGGAACTCAAAAAGATATGAAATTATTGTTTAAATGCTAACAGAGAAACATAGCACATTACCATAAAACTCTTCCAAAAACAATTATATTTAAAACATAGAGATCTTACCTAGTCATATGAAACCACACCGATTTTTCTTACAGGCACGTTGTTTCTCCTAACTCCACCAGGACCGAACCATACAAATTATTGAGGTCGTGAAGAATAGAAGTGTGGAGGGAAGCCTCGTGAAACAAGGAAAGGGTCAAAATGTAGTGAGTGTGATGATACCTCAAGCCCATCGCTCATAGTGGGAGAAATGAAAGACTACACTCTCATTTACCATGTGAAATCCGAGAATTGGAGGGATGAAAATGGCCAAGGGTCTGAGGCATGAGATGTAATACCCATGTTTCCCCCAGCTTGTAATTAATCATTAATTATGATCACCATTCTATGGAATGGGAACAATGCAAATGTATGATTGTTTGAATTTACAATAACAAGCTGCGGGGATGAAGCCTTGAATTATTGGACATGATATCACTAGAGGAAATAATGGAAAAACTATAAGAGAGGGTTCATTATGTCAAATGACCCCAAATTTCCCCTTGTTAGGATTGATAAACCCCCCTCCGCATCCCAATAAGAGGAATTGGTTAATGAAGTAAGGACTCATGGTTGAATACTCAACCACCCCCATGAATGGAAGCATGGTACGATTGAAGAATTTCATCCTGAAGTACTGCAAGGTCTGAAAGACTAGGCTGACCTAAGTTTCCTTCTGCCAGAAGGAATAGGATAGGTCGAGCACCATCCTGGGGAAAATATATAAAGAAAATAGAGACAAGGAGAATCCATAGAGAGGAGGCATGTGCATAAGTATCTGTAGAGTGCAGGAGAGACACCAGACAAGAATTCATGCACAGAGGGGAACGTGTGATCCAGACATGAAAAAGAAAAGAGGAAGGTTGTGAGCTTGATGCTCAGGAAGCATCTGATAAACCTCATAGGAATGTTGTGACATAGAAAAGGTCTCTGAGAAATGGCATAGTTCCCTAGTGATATCATGGATCGACATGAGGGTGGCCAGAGTGATAAGAATGAATGCCTCTGAGCCTACGATTGGGTGGAAAGTCTCACACCCATAGTCAATTAATTGGCTACAATCTGAAATAGATAAGTATTCTCATACATTGTATATTTGAACTGTAACTATAAATTAAAGTTGGACATCCTATGAATGTTTGAGGTATGTGTGTATTTTATTGATGATTAGACTATGTCCCTTTGTCTTTGCCTGATCGTGTATTTAAGAAAGTAAGTAACTATATCGTTTGTACCCATAAATGATCGAGCCCTATAGTGGGTAAATTTTAAGAAGATCAACTGCGAGTTCGTCGACCTTGGGTATAGTTTCCCATATGCATTTCAACTCTCCCAGCTGTTTTGAGTATCCTAGGAGAAGGAGTTTGTTTAGCTCAGGAGAAAGAGCTCAAAGCACATTGTAGTGCCTAAGTCTTTTAGAATTGACAAATCTCAAGAAGGATAGAGAGATTTATGTATCGAAAGGAAATACCCTTTCATTTGGAAGACGAGCACATGAGATCCATTCAAAAAGATCCAAGGTCTGTCACAACCGTTGGATTTGAATAAGGAGCGGAGGTGTTAAGTCCTAAAATCCTTTAGTCTTCATGAGGTCGGTGAAATTATGTATTCCTCATAAGGGAGATGGATCCTCCAAAGTCCTAAATTCCAAAGAAAATTGAGACCATCCATCGAAAGAGATACGTGTCACCAGATCCCACGGTTTGAAGAGTGGTACTTCGACAGTTTGAGTCGTTGTGTTAACGAGAATATGAAATCCCGAAGGGCCGAAGAACGAAGTCTCAAATACATGATAGTCATAGATCTATGGGTCTACATGGATAGACCCGGACCGTCATATTTAGACTACAGTCATCCCAATGCTGACCAACTCTGGAAGTCACGAGGATTTTGCATAGGAAAACTCTCGAATGTTGAATTCTGGAAGTAATGGGAGTCGTATATCTATGGATCTACGTGGTTGGATCTTGACCATGATATCTGAGGGATGTTAGATGGATATGAATCTAGAGTTATGTGGAATAGTGATTTCATCTAGGGTGATGTGGACCCACTATCAACATGCCACGTGTCACCTGGATTCAGGCGTTTTGCAGGCCCTATAGGCCCATTAACACGTGGCACATGTCATCCACTTAAGGGGCCATGTGTTCTCTTTGTCTTACCATGTGTCATATACCCATTTGGTCCATGTGGTAGGTGATCTCATAGTCCATAGGTTTGACACTCTGGAGAAATTTGGACGAGAGTCTTCAAAGTGTGAAGACTTCTAAAGTCACCAGCAACGAAGTGAATTCCCACTGTCCATAGATAAGGACATGTGTCACTAGATCTGGTAGTCCAGAAGTTTGAAACTCTAAAGGAACTTGGATGAGGTTCTTCAAGGCATGAATACTCCTGAAGTCACGAACGACAGAGTAACTCTCAGTTGTTGACAGGTCAGGGATGTGTGGCACCAGATCCTCTAGTCCGGAGAATTGGAACTCCGAGGGATTTAAGATGTGGGGTGTCGATAAGCTCCAAAGCTCGAAGTGATGAGAGTCATCGATCCAAGGACGCTTCAGGACTCTTCCTGGCTATGATATCTATGTTTTTTTCATTCTAGCACTGACCAACTATAGAAGTAAAGAGGAGTTTGCATCGTAAAACTCTCGAATGCTGAAGTTATGAATTAATATAAGTTGTAGATTTATAGAACTACGTGGACACATCCTGACCGTGAGATCAGAAGGCTTGGAAAGCTATCAGTCTGAGGTGAAGAGGTTTGTTGATGTCACCTAGGGTGACTTGGATCCACGTTTGACGCGTCATGTGTCACCTCGACTTTTGTAGTTTGTAGACCCCATGTTCCTATTAAAGCATGACATGTGTCACCTTCTGATGAGGGCACGTGTCACCCTTGACCCTTGCTACGTGTCAGCCTCTAGTATTTTCCTGCCTGGCCAAGGAGGTTGGTGATGTGACTGGGACTCAAAAAGTATAGGACTTCGGAACTCCATGGGTTTGGAGCATGGTGTCGAGGATAAGTTAGAAGGACCGAAGTTACATGGAAGTGTTTTAGAAGTTTGGAACATATTAACATCAAAATATTTGGGGAGAAGTGTCGTACTGGGAAGTTCAACGTAGAACGTCGAACGTCAAATGCCAACATTCAACGTAGAACGTTGAATGTTCAAACGTCAAACATAGAATGTGGATCACCGAATGGCCGAGGCCACATGGAGAGTTTTCGAGACTTCGCGGATTATCTATGCAGTAAGAAAAGGGGCATTCAATGTTGAATGTCGAAGACCCCAATTGATAAGCCCGAACAACTTCATGAGGCCATATATTTCAAACCATAGGTCAGATAAGAGCCCAATAATAGTCATTAGAAATATACGAACCAGTAGAAGAGGATGAAGACCTCGAAACGATGATTTGAGATGATTATAGTATGCAAAATTTTGATCACCCATATCTAGAAATGGTATTTATAGGTAGGGTGTATTACAAATTGGTATCAGAGCATGGAAACAACACTTGGCCTGCTTGGGATCATGCATGATTCACATAAAATCATTATTAGAAAAAATTAAAGGAGAGGGTGTACTACCCTACCCTATCTAGTAGAGCATGATTCAGACACAGGCCTGAATAGGTCAGAGAATAGTTGAAAGGCTAGGCTAACATGATCCTACTGAGACTACCACTATCATATGGAAGTTATCTGGATAAGTTCATTGAAGAATGTATATTAAAAATTAAATTGGAATTTTACCCAACGAGATTGAATTATGCTAGTCTGTGGAAAATGAAGCCTATGATTTCTTTGGGAAATGATAGTTGATCCTACAAGAATGGGATTATGCTGGTGGGAAATAACAACAATAATTGGATTTTAATGGGTTGAAAGGATCTGTAGCAGTGATAATTACTTTTTTAATGAAGGATTAAACCTTGTATACATGTATAACCCCTCACGATCAGAGGAATGAGTCTGGTGACCATCCTTTGAAAAGGGAGAGGATGTGCAACTCTTGGGTTTTGAGGGGAAGTCATAAACAAATTTTGTTTCTAGGTATAGGAATTGTTGGGAAGGTTTTTTCTAATAAAGTTCATAAACAAAGTTGTACAACTATAGAGTGATTGAGTGAGAAATCACAACAGTCTCCCTTGCATGGTGGATAGGAAACTGGTCTTCCATAATTCTTGTGGGAGGAGGAGAGTGACCTCCATCCCTGACTGTTACTAAACAGAAAGAAGAATTCTATGTGTAATGGTTAAGACTGATTATAACCTAAATATACTTTAGATTTATGAACTAGAATAATTAGTAAGTAACATAACTCGAAAATGTGTCTGGGCTTTAGCGGAATAGTCATATTGGTATCTAGAGGTGGATGATAACCATATGAAAATAGCTTGGTATACTCACATAGGTATAAGAGGGAGTTTAGGAAAATATTCCCTTGTAGAAATATGTTGACCAAGAATGGTTTGAGGCATGAAAGAGAAGCTTGATAAGATATATTGTTTCCTTGGGGAACTATTGGATTTTCCCAGATAATATTTATGGGTTGTTGAGTCATCTACTAACACCAGATGCAAGAATAATTTCTTTCTGGTTGTTGTTATATGAAAAAAGACACATAGTTATGATTATGTTTGTTAAATCGGTCATGTGGATAACATGTAAATGGTTGCAAGCTCCCAAATGAAATGGAAGCTCAATTTTGAGTATCTCTATGGAACTTGTCTTGAGAATGGCAGTAAGATCCTTTGGAGAAGGATCTGGAACTCTGATATGTCCATGTGCATGTATGACATGGAAAGGGTGTGAGCAATGATCTTGCATGATGTATGTTTACCTATATTTGTATATATTTGAGTGCATGGGTCTAATGCATTGTGAGGCTTCTTGGCCTAAAGAAGGATAATAGTATCAATTAGACATGAATGATAACTTGACAGGAATGTGTTACATTCCCTCAAAGAATACCAATATAAATAGATGAAAGAGTAAATGAGAAAGGATGCTTGTCATGACAAAAGGAAACATGATCAAGCCTTTGAGGACCGCATGAGAACAATTATGAACAATCATAAGTTAAATGATTTATGATTATGCATGTGGTTATGTACGTGATCGATGTAAGTTAGAAAAACAAGGAATGTGTGTGGACAAATAATATGGATGCATAACAAAGATGTAGGTTTATATTACTTATGGAATATTTGGTTAACAGTTGAAGTTAACTCAAGATTGAGGCCATCATAGATAGGGAAGGATATGCAATAAGGAAGTTACATGCTGAAGGAGTTCCCCATGGAAGAACTGTGTGAAGACTCTGTCAGGAGAACAGAGTCACCACCTTAATGAATGTTGAGAATTGAGAAGTGGGATACAAGCCTATTTATATAAAAAATCATGGATTACATTCTAAAACGAAAGGTATGAGTGGAAGACTAATCCACGAATGTAGACCATTATGATAACCGAATGGTAATGTGTAGCATGCATAGGATCATGGATCATTATAAACAAAAGGTTTTCTATTAAAGCATGATGATGTATCCTAAGAGTTAGGGTGAGACTAACCAAGGATTCTCAAGGAAAAGGGCAAGAAGATCCCAACAAGGAGTAATTGCAAAAGAAAAAGGAAAAAGGAGGAACATTCTTTCCACCCTAAGAATTTTGAATTGCTTACAGAGTTGTAGTTCTTAATGAGAAACTATGAAGAATAAATACACATGGATAAAGGAGAATAAGTAAGTAAGTAAGTTTGAATGAATAGGATTGGTTGAGGCTATATAAAACAAAGGAAGTGAGGAATTGGAAAATAACCCAGTTGAACTGAAGGTCCCAGGATGTGTAGATGGAGTGGGGAAAAGGGAAGAGCCTTAACTGATTTCTTTCCATAAATTATGTTTTCTCTAGGACGAGAAAGTTGGTATGTTGATGAAAGTAAATATTTTGACACCATAATGATGATAGTTGTATGACTTTGGAAACAGTTGATAATTTATTGTGTTTAACTCATGGAAGCATTATGGATAATGTGATGAGGTGCATAAAGATATGCTAGGACATATCTGAAAACTGATTTATTTACTAGAGTGATATGATACATGCATTTTATTTTTACATAATAACTAATATATTTATGATGTATGTCATGTGTAGAAAGGAATTGGAGTTGTTGAGAAAGACAGTTGCCAATGATGGACAACCATAATCAAGGGATCACTA
>JASDQU010391068.1:0-11003 GCA_032191745.1 Picea mariana | reverse complement strand
CTCTACCCACTCTCTTTGTCTCCCTCTCCCTCCCTCTCACACAATCAAACACTCCTTGTACATCCCCCCTCTCTTTCTTTCTCTTCCCCCCTCTCACACTCACACATTCTCTCTCTACCCCCTCCTCCCTATATCTCTACTCCTCCCTCTCGCTATCTCTCCTCTCTTTCTCTCCTACAAGGCTACATCTACCATCGCTTTCTCTCTGTCATTGTTAGTGTCACTCTCACTATATCTAGGGATGATTTTAAGGATGTAAACTCATATTAAAATGTAAAAACATGGGATAATCTTACCAGCCCTTAATATGCAAAATGTAAAATGTTTGGCGATAGTTTTGTAAAAATATTCATATTTATAAAGATTTTATATATTTCCTATAAAATTATGGCTATTTTCAAGGTAAAATAATTTTATTCTATGGAATTTGGGTGAATCATTTTTAGAAAAAATGGAAATTAGCGAATCTTTTTTTGGGAAAAGCCATGGAAAATTAGCCCATTTGCGAAATTTAGCCCCTAAAATCATCTATGACTATATCCGCCTCCATCTCTCTCCTCTACTCTCCCCACATGTCTCTCTTTATATACATATATTCCCCCCTTTCCCTCTATCTCCCCCTTCCTGTCACAATCATTCTCTCTCTCTCTCTCTCCCTCACACTGTCTCTCTTATCTCTCTCATACATCCACCCCTCCCCACTATGTCTCCCCGATTCTTCTCACTCTCTCTCTACCTGCGCTCTTTGTCTCTCTCTCCCTCCCTCTCACTCACTCAAACACTCCTTGTCCAACCCCCCTCTCTAAATTCTTTATCTTCCCCCCCTTGCACACTCACACATTCTCTCTCTACCCCCCTCCTCCTTCTATCTCTCCCCCTCCCTCTAATTATCTTTCCTATATTTCTCTCCTACATATACCACCTCTTTATCTATCTCATTGTTGTTAGTCTCACTCTCACTATATCCTCCTCCCCTTCTCTCCTATACTCTCCCCGCATTTATATCTTTATATCTCTCTACCCCCTCTTCCCCTCACACTCAGTCTCTCTCTCTCTCTCTCTCTCTCTCTCTCTCTCTCTCTCTCTCTTCTTGTTGTTAGTCTCACTCTCACTCTCTCTTTTCCTATGTATCTCTCTCCCTCCCTACCTCCTCCTCTTTTCCCCTAGTTCTATCTTCCTCTCTCTATGTCCATCTAAAGGCGAGGTATGTCTCACAACAAATAAAGGAAACATGTGCAACATAGAAATGTATCCTTGACTGTAAGGTGAGTGTTAAGTTGTTTTTCTTCTTCCAATGGAATCTTACTTATACAAGTACTTATATGAACATGATCATGACCTAGACCATGAACTAGACCTAGAACATCACCTAGACCCCCCTACCTCTATACCCCTCCTCTTTTTCCACATTTCCTCTGACTCTCTCACTCTCACTATCTCCCACCATGACCTATACCATGGCATAGAGATAGATCTAGAGTTATACGTTGACCTAGATATTGACATATACCATGACATAGAACCCACATACTCTTACTCTCTCACTCTCTACCTCCCCTCTTTTTCTAACTCTCCCTTCCTCCCACATTCACACACATGCACTTTCTATCCCCAATTAATCTATTTATATCTCTCTACCCCCTCTATGTCCCCCCTTCCTCTCACAACCCTTTCACTCACATCACCCACATCTTGGTGCTCTAACCATTGCTCTATCCTTGAAAACACTTTCAATCCTAACCCCTTAGGACTTAGTTGTCTACATACCCCTATACAATTTTATTCATAAAAAGGTTTGGTGGATATTAAATTCTATATTCATTGCATTAAGAGCATGCAAAGGCTCTTGTGACTTGACTGCATTGGTCGTTTATGCTCAACAAGAACGTGCGTGCATTCCTAGAATGCGAACATGCTTTCTAGGAACACGTGTACGTTCCTGCTAGGCATTTTTGGTGCCAAGCACACCCAACCTCATCTATCTCATGGTCGAGAAAAACCACGACAAATTCATGTTAAAGTTTAAAATATTATTAGGTTTCTTTTCAATTTACTAGATAACCATAGCATAGATAGGATCATTGAGAAAAACACAATCACAAGATAAATAGCATTTATCCTAGGAAACCCTCATGGGGAATAAAACCTAGCAAAAA
Source organism: Picea mariana (assembly GCA_032191745.1). Taxonomy (NCBI): domain Eukaryota; kingdom Viridiplantae; phylum Streptophyta; class Pinopsida; order Pinales; family Pinaceae; genus Picea; species Picea mariana. The sequence continues at coordinate 8,847 of JASDQU010391068.1, read as the reverse complement.
CTTCCTTAATATAGATAACCAATACAATGACAAGACAATAAACCAAACACTAGAGAATATCCTCTCCCAAGTAATGTGCCTCTCTCTCTTCCTTCTTCTCCAACTGTAGCTTCCAAAATTGCTCTTTGGATGATCGGATGAATGAGTGAACAAATGAGTGGTTGGCTTCCTTTATTTATACAATCTAGCAAGTGATGAAAGGAGGTGTCTCTTCACTGGCAGGGCCGACTTCTCTTTCTGGGTGGTTAGAACCACTTTAATTCGCCTGACTGACTTTTCAATTTGCATATTACAATTAGTGTTTGACTAATCCGCAAAAGGGGATTTGGTCAATTGCAATGCCTGACATGATCAATCCACAAAAGGGGATTGATCTAATGAATAATACATCAATAATAAATAGAATACTCTTTGCAGTTACAATATTTCAACACCCCCCCTTAACAATAAGGGTATTCTACAACAACATCAGGTGAGAGAGAGAGAGGGAAACATCATCAACAACATTTAGAACACTGTATGGTTTATCTATAAATCATCGAAAGTTTTTCTCATCATCAATATCATCAACAACACAACACAAAGGCTAGAGCATCATCAACATTAGCACTAGGCTAAGAATATTCAGCATGAAGCTAGCATCACAACACGAGGTTGGATACACAATATCATCAACATGAAACTGACATCACAGCACGAGGATGGCAACAAAACATCAAAATGAAGTTGACATCACAACACAAGGCTAGAAACACATCATCAACACAAAGCTGGCATCATAGCATGAGGCTAGAAACACATCATCAACACGAAGCTGACATCACAACATGAGGCTGGAAACACATCATCATCATGAAGTTGGCATCACAACACGAGGATGGAAACACATCATCATCACAAAGTTGGCATCACAACACGAGGCTGACAATGCATCAACATCAACACGAAGTTGGAAATCTTCAGCACTAGGCTGGCATCACAACAAAAGGCCGATAAACCAACACTACTCCCCCTTTTGAGGGAGGTCCTTTCAGACTAAACCAATCTTATCTCGAAAGTGCTCAAACTTTACAYGAGATAGAGGCTTGGTCAACACATCAACAACCTATTCATCTGTGCTAACATACTGGAGATTTATGGCTCCCCTATGCACCATATCATGGATGTAATGATATCGTATCTCTATGTGTTTTGAATTTTCATGGAAAACATGGTTCTCTATCATTTTTATGCAGCTCTAGTTATCACATAGGATCATGGTTGCTTCCATCTCTAAATCAAATAGACTTGCCAACAACTTCCGAAGCCATATCACTATTAAATTTGAACATTTTTGCGACGAAGTAGAGACGAATTTTCGTCAGCATAGAGTTGTTTTTGCGACCAAGATAATTTTTTTTTTCGACAGAATTCATTCATCGGTCTAGCAACCACACATGGATCTTCGCTGGTCTAGCGACCAAAAAAAGAAGCCTATTCACAATAGGGAAAATTTCATCTAGCGACGAATGTTAGTCAGTCAAATGACTAATATTAGTCGCAAGAGTGACCAAAACAACCCTGGCAAACTTATTCAATAAACCACTATGAGTTGCTAGAACAACGAATATTAGTTGCTAGAGAGACCAAACCATCAGTTAAAAAGGTCAAAAGAAGGAGGATCAGTTAGTCACTAAAACGAACACGTTGGTCGCTCTAGCGACTAATGTTGATGTTTGCAACCAATTGGCAATACTAGCGACAAACACATTGGTCACTCTAGCGACTAACACGTTCGTTGCTCTAGCGACTAACATGTTGATGTTTGTGACCAATTTGCAATACTAGCGACGAACAAGTTGGTCGCTAAAGCGACCAATATTGGTTTTTTTTTTTTTTAAATTATGCCATTCACACAGGATCTATGCAAATCTGATCTACATGAGCATTCTTTAATAGCAAAAATGAAATGGTCCATGACTATAACAAACAATTAAAAAAATTGCAATGCAACTATCTATATGCCTATGTTTCTTTTGGTTTTTCAAATTAAAATGAAATGACAAGAAAAGAAACCTATAGATGTAAACAACCATTGAGATGCGAAGTTACAACCTATTTGTAGAGAACAAACAAAGAGTCAAACCCTCAAAAAAACTCTTGAAGGAAAGGTCGTAAAACCATAGGGGGGTTTGTTCCACAATCCTTTGGATTTTTAAGGGTTTTAAGCCAAATCTACAAACTAAAATCTAACTAATCATCCACATTCCCTAAATGTAAACCTAGTAGACAAACGAAAGCGATAAAAACTAGAAAAAATATTTTTTTTAACCCCTACAGAAAGTTACCTCAAAAAGTGTGTTGGCCCATGACAAAAGGTACTGTTGTTCCAGAGTCTGTACTTGAGGCTTAGAAAGTACAGTGTCTAGGCATCAGAAAGTGAATAAAGGATAAAGGAAGGGAAAGCATTGACCTTCGGGAAAGTAAACTAAGGTTGATTTCTAAGTTGTTGCTGTCTAGCTTCCAACTGTTCCTGGATGTTTATATCCTGTTCAATGGCAGCCCATGAACTTTCAAGTTCTACCCGGGTAGTGGTTGTTTTAAGAATGGTATCGAAAAGGTTCAGAGAGATATGTGTTTGGTCCAATAAACCGGGTTCAATATTAGGCTGTCTTGTAGCAGGGACAATCATAGAGGAACAATAAAATTAGAGGAGAGTTTCAAAGGTTTAGATGCTGTCTCAATTCGATCGTATAAAATATAACTATTTGATTAAAAGTTAAACACAAATTGCAAACCAAAGGCCTTTTCCCATAACTGGTTTATCCGTTAAATAAATGTGTGTGTGTGTGAAAATGTGAGGAAAACATAAAGCTACTTATAATATGAGGCTCCTATCAAGGGAGAATCTCTCTCTATAAACAGGAGAAGAAAAAGTGCGAAGAAATCTGATGAATGTATAAAATATGAAAATCTACAAAGTCAACAGATCTTGTACCTTCTAATAGCCAATACAGAGGAAAAGATGTAAACATTGTAGACAATTTAAAATTAATCACCACAATAAAGGTTTTACTAAATTGTAGCTAAACATTCATCAAACTTATATATAAGAAATGAAATTGAAAATGAAATTACAGAGATAACAAACTCATAATACAGTCTTGATGGAATCAGGAGTCTTCGGATTTGCTTTGTATTAATATTCAAAAACAAGGATCTCTATTACAATCGACCAAAATAGGTCCATCCCCTTGTTCTTTCTACAAAATGTATATTTATACAGATTTCTATAGTATGGAATCTCAAACGTTCCAACGGTTTTCGGTCACGACAAAGGAGATTAATCATTTCAATTCTTGGTTTCTGTCCTTATTTGGTACCGGAATCTTGTCTCTTCGCCTGCTCTGTGCAAATGACGCACTCTCCACCATCTGGGATATTAACTTAGAAGGTTCTGCTTGATTGTTGGGCTCGAAGGTGCAACAATCCTTCGCCAATCTTGGCAACTTTTCCTCCACCTGTTGGTCTTTGGCATTGACAGAACATAATTGTACACTCGGTTTAATCAACCATTTATCTATTTGGACTATGTCCATCTAGGTTGTTTGTGATATTTCGGCCAACTCTCTTTCTTCATTTTCCTTGATCTTGAGCATATGTTTGGCTGTAATGATCTGGCCTAGTGTTTCAATGATGCCATCATCGTCAGAACCCAACAACCTTCCATCTAGAAAACCAAAGGTTTCTTCACAAGATTTTATTATCTCTCTAGCTTGTTGTATGCCTTCGGATATGTCACGCTCCTAGTCTTTCAACAAGATGTTATCTCGGGTCTACTCCGAGATAGAAAACCTGGAACTACTGCTTGTCTCCCTTCTCATCATGGCTATAATAGCCTCCTAGAAAGCAATTCGAGCTGCCCCAACGTCTTTTTCTCTGAGAGTGAGGTTTTCCAGGACTTGATCAATGAGTTGGCACTTGTTTTGAATCGTTTCTACCCTAGCAAGTAGGCCTTGTTGAGTTTCTGACACTCTTTTTCTGATCTCTATAGCTTGGGATTGAAAAATCTCGATATCAATTACTTGGCTTTCGGCGAAGTCTAATTTGACTTGTAGCTGCTCTATCAATTCTCTTTGTTGGTTTACCTGTGTCTGATTTGTCTGAGCCATCAACTGCGTCTATTCGAGGTCAGATTTGAGCCGCTCAATTTCCTTTTGATCAGCTACTCTAGTTTGTTCCAAACTTGTATTCGCCTGATCTGTGGCAGTGGCCTCTGCTATAGCTAGTTTAGCCTCTAATGTTTTGATTAAATGATTTTTTCACTTCAGCTGATCCTTTAGGGTCTTGACTGAATATTGGTTGGCTGTAGTGAAAGCCCCCAATGTTCCTACTATTTGAGTCGCAAATTCTTGCTTCTCCACATCTTTTCCATCGGCTAAGATTTTGAATGCCATGATGTATGCAAACATAAAAAATGAGTCAACTCTCTCGCTTTCCCTCTTTGTCCGATATTCTGTAATCCGACTAGTCAGACTATCTGACAATAGTTTGGCTTAGTCGAAAGAACAACCTTCTGCTACTGTATGTATTAGAGGTACCCATGGGAGGAAAAAATGCATGGTGTCTTCCCTCCTGTACAGTCTACAGGTCATCATCGCTATGTATTTGAACTGTGGTTCCAAAGAAGATATGGAATAAACTCCATTGCTATCTGCTCTAAACTTTGTTGGGTGTGAGACCCAATCCTTGATCAACTCAGATAATCTTTTCCCTTATTACTCACCTTCCTTCTGTTTAAACTCCTCTAGAAACTCTACATTGTATGTGAAGTTCAACGTGGGTGGTAACTTGTACATCGCCTGTAAGTTTTCTGGTCTGAAGGTCCCGATAGTGACCTTCTACTCATTGATGATGGTTCTGGTAGGGATATCTACATGATCTAGCACCCATCGGATCATGTCATAGTAAGGCAGAAGACATGGCCTGGCCGCTACTTTGTGCATCTCTACCTGGACGACGATCTTGTATTTGGTAGTCAAGTCGTCTCTCTCGTTGTCACTAGAATAGTCCGAACAATTCACCAAATCTGGTTGCAAAACCTCTGAGATGTATGACCAGGTTCGTATGGAGTCAACACTTCGAGGTGAAGTATCTGAAACATTATCGGAGCCTTGTCCCGAAATCTCAACACTTGTCTTGGATGCCTTTCGCGGGGCCATGACAAAAGATTGTGACTTAGCTCTCCTGTAATAAAAATGCATATACATACAGAGATCAGTTTTGTTGAGAAACACTTATCTGCACGGGATAGAAAAGAGATTTATGCATAGAACATAAAAGAAAAAGATCTATATCTTCGATCATTTAAAATCTTGGTATCCCTATGAACAGAATGGTCAAATCATATTTAGAGACAGATTTAGCAATAAAGACCATATCCTTACTTGCCGCTTCACCTCATTCCCAATTAATGCCATAAATTTCGACGGTTCATGACACAAGTTGGTGTAAGGGAAATTTAAAATTACCTCGTAGACTGTGCATATCATTATTTTCATTAAATACTGCTTAAGATCGCTTAGTTTCTTTAATCCAACTTTCTTAAACTTTAATCAACCTTTTGGCATTCCCCTTGTCGGGAGTTTTCACTCTAACCTTTTGAGCCTCGAAAACTCGAGATCATGATGATTGGACTTAGTTAAGCGAGAACATAAGTAGGAGCAACATTTAATTAATCACGTTTTAATTTATATCGTGAATTCGCGACTCGGGGCTTTGAAGGTATAGTTTCCGGGAGGAGCGTATGCCGAGTCGCGAAATCCTGAGATCGCTATGAATTGATCTTTTTAAATTAGAAGATAAAACAGATTAAGTGGTTTAATTAATTAATATTTGAGCAATATTGTGACTTCGCTACTCAGGGTTTCGAAGGTAAATCTTTTGGGAGGTGCATACACCGAGTCGTGAAATCCCGACGGGTTTTAATCAATGGTCAAAATTAACCACCCCTGACACTAACCTAGGTTACTTATGTAAAAGTCTCGCGACTTTGCTTATCAGAGTTATAACGGTCACGCTTTTGGAGAGAGTGAACGCCGAGACGCGAAATCCTGACAGCACTTGACTAGGGTTTAAAGAATTTTACTCTTAGTTTTAACCTAAGGTAAGCTTTTAACTACTTTTCACGACCTCGCACATCAGGGCTTGTAAATCTTATGATTTGTAACTCCCAAAGCGTGATANATCCCGACGGGTTTTAATCAATGGTCAAAATTAACCACCCCTGACACTAACCTAGGTTACTTATGTAAAAGTCTCGCGACTTTGCTTATCAGAGTTATAACGGTCATGCTTTTGGAGAGAGTGAACGCCGAGACGCGAAATCCTGACAGCACTTGACTAGGGTTTAAAGAATTTTACTCTTAGTTTTAACCTAAGGTAAGCTTTTAACTACTTTTCACGACCTCGCACATCAGGGCTTGTAAATCTTGTGATTTGTAACTCCCGAAGCGTGATATCCCAAAGTACGAAAAGTAAAAACTTTGTTTAACGATAAAAGGTGGTGACTTACGAAAGATAACATCTTACGCTGTTACGCATGTTGGGACTACTGGAAACTCTAGTTTGCAAGTGTCACGAAGTGAAAGAGAACTTAAAGACCAACATTTGATTTTAAAAATTATATTCAAACCAGTTGAAAAAGGTGGCTCCAACATAGGCTCCAACTAGGGATCTTGTCTTCCTGTAAGATGGGAAGAACAGTAGACCACATGCATGTATTGGGTAAATGGAGTCAATGGCTTTATCCCAGTGAAAACTGTTCCTAGGAAAAGGATATAGGGGGAAAAAGAGATTTCATCTTTTACTTGTAGAAAGATTTTCAAAACTCAAATATGTTTCACACTTAGCTGCAGTCCCTTTCACAACCTTCTCCTTCTCTTTACTGAATTTAGGTCTACATTTGGACAATCAAGATAGTCCTAGGAAATCCATCAGATCTTGTGGCTTTTGGTTTGCATCAAATGAAGCTCATTACATGTTTTTTTTTTAATCGGGAATCCCTATCTGAACTTAGGATGTAGATCCGATTTTGAGAAAATTGGTTACCAGAGTAGAGTGAGATTCACATATGACAGCCTTACAGATATCTCATACATTGCTTCACTACCAGTGGGCCTGTTCAGTACCCCGGTGAAGTTATCTCGCCCTTTTTATTGAATTTCCTTTCACCACTTTGAAATAATATTTATGCATTTAAATGCTGAGACGAGGGTAATCATTTATGAATTTACTTTCATTGTCTTTTTGGACTAGATGAACAATTAAATATAACTTTCCTTTCACCATCTATCTTATAATTTACTTTTTAGAATACGAAGTGGGGGCAATCAGTTTGTATGAGGGGTGATATCTACGTAATATATTGCAATGGAGGTCTGTCAACTTACTTTGATTACTCGGTACCAATCCTCCCTCAACTTTCACCATACCTTAGCCTGCAGAGAAGAAGGGGATAAATTATTTCTAGGGGTCTTCCTTCGAGTAATCAACTTACTTTGATTATTCGGTACCAATCCTCCCTCAACTTTCACCATACCTTAGCCTACAGAGAAGAAGGGGATAAATTATTTCTAGGGATCTTCCTTCGAGCAAGACTCAATCTTTTAGAACTGTTGAAGAACCTAGAATAGTCAGGATCAACCTATGCATCACTTTGTTTAGTAAGAGGCTAAGGAGTTGTGAAGACGAGCTTACTTTCCAACATCTGCTTTGCAGCTTTCAAAGTTAAAACGCAATCTCTTCTCCCCCTGTATGCAAATATAGAAAGATGTTTGGCCTTTCAAGAAGGTAATATCTGAAAACAGAAAGAAGGATGACAGACAGAGGTCTATAAACTGAAAGACAAGGGTCAAACATTAACATTGACTCCTGGAAACCCTTTTCGAAAGGATTTACTTTCTCTGCTTATTATAACTACCTCTTATCTTTATTTTAAGTGAAAATTCTTATGATCCAAAGCGAGTAGTTGTTCTTTTAATAACCAGTCGAGTGAAAACATTATATCCATGAGATCATCCTTGTTTCCCTTGAAAACCTTCATTTTTTCTAAGAACAAAAATTTTCAGGAAATCCTACCCTTACCTTACCGTCCATTTTCCTTTTTTAAAAAATAACGAAAACCTTCTGTATCACCCGTTTAGGCGAATTTACTTTCCGGTATATGACGTTATGTTTACTTTTTCGCTCGTTTTGACAGCAAGCCGAAAACCTATAAGAGAACAATATGACGAGTATCAGTGATCCGGATTATTTTCGGCAGGAAATGAGAGCGGAGATATAATAAAGAAATGCTCAGAGATATTGCAGATGTTCAATAATATAAAATAAATGTATCAGAGATGCAACCATAAACANACACAGATATACAGTAATACATGATTTCTATTAATCAGAGAAATGTACAGAGACTGTAAAAATATAGAGTGAAAGACTCGCTAGAATGGTGGAAACTTATCTCTGAGAAGAGATGTGATGGCTACTCGCATTCGCAAGAAGATGATTACAATGAGGCTCTGAAGGCCCTTTTACAATAACCGGGAATGCCAAAAGTCCTAGAAATCCAAAAACCTAACCCTGGGAGATGAAGCACCAAAAGTCATGTGGGCCCTGTTTGGGTAAGTTGGTGCATCAACTTCCCGGGGTCGTAACTTTTGCATACGATCTCCATTTTAGGCGTATGATAGCTCGTTGGAAAGATCTATCCGAGGCCTACAATGATCGAGACAAAATGGCATCGTCAAATGCAATTTTTCTACAGAAACATACCCAAAAAAACATTGTTTAGGGCCTCAAAATGGCCCCGGA
>JASDQU010391067.1:0-11003 GCA_032191745.1 Picea mariana | reverse complement strand
ATGAAAATGATATGACGAAGGTTTAATTGGGCGATGAAATGTAAGGAATAGTGAAGGGAAAGGTGGATGAAAATACGACATTTCTGAGTCCCAACAATATGTAGATGATGTATTCTTGACAGATGAAAAAAATATCATCATTGATTGTAAGAAGAAGCTCACTGCAGAAATTGAGATGAAATACCTAGGCCTAATGCATTATTTCTTAGGTATTGAGGTTTGGAAGAGCCTAGAGAAGATCTTCCTTAACCAAAGGAAGTATGCAGTTGAAATACTGAAGAGGTTTGATATGTTGGAGTGTAAATCCATGAACACACCCATGGAAACAAAGTTGAAATTCTTGGTTGATACTATGTTAGAATTGGTTGATGCTACGTTGTACAGCTAGATCATTGGATCGTTGATGTATCTGATGAATACCAAGCGAGATATATGTTTTGTTTTGAACACCTTGAGTCAGTATCTGGTAGAGCCCATACATGTTCACCTTGTTGTTGCAAAACATATGATGAGATACCTTAAGGGTACGTTGGACTTTGGTCTCAGTTATAATCAAGATCATGACTTAAGACTAATTGGTTATACTAATTCAGATTGGGCAAGAAGTGTTTCTGATAGAAAGAGCACTTCATGATGTTGTTTCAGTTTGGGTTCAACCATGACTTCATGGTAGAGTGGTATGCAATCCAATATTTCTCTCAGCACGGTAGAAGCAGAATACATTGTTTCATGTTCCACCAATTGTGAATCCATATGGTGTCGGGATTTGTTGACAGATCTATTTGATCTGGAAATGGAAGCAACTCTGATTCGATGTGATAACCATAGTTGCATAAAGATGACAGAGAACCCTTTGTTCCATGACAATTCGAAGCACATAGAAATCGGTTATCGCTACATCCGTGATATGGTGCAGAGGGGAGTTGTTAAGCTCCAATATGTTGGCACATATGAGCAGGTTGGAGATGTGTTTCCCAAACCTATGTCTCATGTAAGGTGTCAGAACTTTTGAGACAATCTTGGTATAGTCCGAAAGGACCTCCCTCAAAAGGGGGATTGATGTTGATGATAATATGGTATCCTAACTAACAATGAGTAGCACAGTTAGGATTTTATATCCTAGGGGACTGATCATCCCTGGAAATATCCCGAAGGTTCGGTAAGGATAGTCTATCATAGTACCTGTGCATGTATATGTGAGTTGTGTTCAATAGTGGTAGCTCTGTTAGGATTTTTATAATCCTAGTAAATCTTATGATTCCTGGGCAGATCACAAAGGTCCAATAAGGATGGTCTATCAGAGTACGACGTGGTAGCTCCGTTAGGATTTAATATCCTAGGGAATCTTATGATTTCTGGGTAGATCCTTAGGGACTGTCAGAGTACCACAAAATTTTGTTGATACACCTACCTCATCATGTTTCCCTATGATGATGATGATGATGTTGTTTCTCTAGCCTAATGTTGTGATGACATTGTTTCTTCAGCCTCGAGTTGTGATGATGTTGTTTCTCTATCCTCGTGTTGTGATAATTTTGTTGCTCCAACCTCATGTTGTGATGATGTTTTTATCTCAACATCGTGTTGATGATGTTGGTATCTCAGCCTCGTTCTCATGATGTTGATGATGTTGTTGTCTCAGCCTTGTGCTGTTGATTTTTTTGTACCAGTCTTGTGTTGTTGATGTTGGAGTACCAACCTCATGTTTGTGATGTTGTTATTCCAACTTTATGCTGAAGAAGATGATGATGATACTTCAACTTGATGCTGAAGATGATGATGATGGTACTACTTCAGATTCATGCTAAATATGATGATGATGCTACTTCGGCTTCATGTTGAAGATATTGATGACGATGTATCACTCTTTCACTGATTTATGATGTTTTATTAGTGTTATACTAATTGATGTTGATGCAGAGAATAATGATGATGATGCGATTCCAACTCCATACTATGAATGATGATTATGATGATACTCCAGCTCCATGTTGTGAATGATGATGTTATTGATGATGAGAAAATATTCTGATGATTTATAGATATGCTAGTCAGTGTTCCAGATTTTGTTGATGTTTCTACCCTCTCTTTTTCCTGATGATGTTGTATTGTAGAGTACCCTTCTTGTTAAGGGGGAGTGTTGAAATATTGTAACTGTGAATTATATTCTACTTATTATTGATTTATTATTAAATAGATCAATCCCCTTTTGTGGATTGATCATATTGGGATTTGTATATGACCAAATCCCCTTTTGTGGATTGGTAAAACCCTAATTAAATTATGATAATTGAGAAGACGACCCCTAGGGATAATTAAATTCGTTTTAGCTACTAATTGAAGAAGTCGGCCCAACTTGGTGAAGATACACACTCACTCAAGTCACTCATATATTGCACAAGTTTGAAGGAAGTTGTAGTTGTCGGACGAAGAAGAAGAAGAGAGAGAGGCACATTGCTCAGTGTTGGATATTCTCTAGTGTTTGGTTTATTATCTTGGCATTGTATTGGCAATCTATATTAAGGAATTTTTTTTTTGGTTTTCTCCCCCATGAGGGCTTCCCAGGATAACTGTTGTGTACCTTGTGATTTTTTTTCTTTCAGTGATCCGGTTTATGCTATTATTATCTAGTAAATTGAAAATAACTTAATAGCACCTCTAAATTTAACAGGCTTGAGTGTCCTAGGCTAGCTAATGGACACATTAAAAGGCCCAGATCAACCTTGTTTATATTAGTCTAAGTTAGACTTAGGAAATCAACAATTTTTTTCTTTGAGTGGATTATGGGTCCCAGGACAACTAGAGCACGCCTTATTAGGATTATTAGTGGAGTGTGGGGCCCAACCAAGGGGGTTCACCTCCTAGAATGCCTGGAGGATTAATTGGAACACAATTCAAGGAAAGAAAGGTGGTTGATGGGAGGATAAAGAGAGGGTTTGAGGGTGAGAAGGAGTTGTGTTCTCATTTGGTGAGGTTAAGAACTTGGGAAGGAGAAGAAGAGGGAGTAAATAAGGAAAAGAGGGAAATTTCAAGGCAAAATTTGGGTAGCCAGTAGAGGTCATTTTCGGGCCATACTGGTCAACAAAGAAGGGCCAATTCCAAGCAACAACAAATAGAAAGGAAGAGACTGAGTTAGGCCAAGTTTTCTCATCCTAATATGTCTTTGTGCAGGACATACGAGTAGCAACAAGTAGGTCATACATGGGATAAGTCCATACTGGTCATACAGACTATACCTTGTACATACATGTGCCATACAGACAAGTTCGTATAGGGCCAAAAATAGTTGGGATGTACAACCAATAGCTGGGCAAATTTTCTGATGTGGAATGAGAGCAATTTTATGGAAAATTTGTAAGAATTTTTAGATGATTTTGTTGCTGTAATTTTTCTCTTGAATTCCCAATAAAAGCACCTCTTAGCTATTTTTTCCCCACACTATGGTTTCCAGGGTACATCTAGTGTCCATGTGTTTTTATGCTTGATTTTTTTTTATTATTTTTTTGTTACTTTGTTGTTATATAACTCAACTATAGGTTATTATCATAATTTTCATATTTATATCAACAAGTTATATTTATGAGTTTAGTAAATTATTGGCTATAATTTCATATGATAAGTTAAGAAAAAATAACATGGTATCCAAGCTCAAGCTCTGATTACAGGACAACCCAAGTTTCTTGTTATGCATACCAGGAAGGGTAAATTAGAAAGAGGGACGTATAACTAGAGAAAGTGGGGCAGCCATAAGAGTTTACTCAAATGGCAGGCCTAAGGTTCAAAGACAGACTAGAGGGTGCCTCAAAATTTGGTCCTTGGAGGGAGCGTATAGGCTTGGTGCTAGAGGAGAATGGGCTATTGGAATTTTTTTAAGGGAGAGAAATCCCTCCAACTGATCCATCACAACTAGCAGTCCACCTCCAAAAGGATGTAAATATGAGGAGGGTTTTTTTGGATGGATTCAAAGACCACATTCTTACCCATGTATCTATCAAGAAGATACATAAGGAGATGTGGGAGACCCTATTAAAGTTGTACTAGCTTGATAAGAAAAGTAGGAAGATATTGCTAAGAGAAAAGTCAAGGAGCACAAAGTGGCCAAGGGAGATCCAATGGTCACTTACCTCACAAAGTTCACTCAGATAAGAGATGATCTGGTGGTTGTGGGAGAGGTAGTGGATGAGATTGAGTTGGTGAGGACAACCTTGAATGGCTTCACCAAGCAATGAGAAGTATTTGTTCATGGAGTGGTGGCTCAAGAGAAACACTTTGATTGGGAGAGGTTATGGGATGACTTCATCCAAGAGGAGCTGTGAATTGATTCCACTTAGGATAGCTAGCCAAAGAGTGAGGATGAGGAGAATGTGCATCTTCATGCGAAGAGGAGCAGTGGAGAAGGAGGTTCCAGAGACATGGGCAAAGTGAGATACTTCACATGTCACAAGATTTTTCACTATGCCAGCTAGTGTCCCAAGAAGAAGAACAAGAACAGGGAGATGGAAATGGAAACCTAAACATCTATTGAGATAGATGATTTTGCAGAGAAATTCAAGGATGAATTTTTATTGGTTTCCACTCTTTCAACCAAAAATATATTAGCTAACTTGGAGGAATGTTACAACAAGTTTTGCCTCACTCTATGCAACTTTCTTGGATGGCCTTCCATTTCCCTATGCAGACTTGAAATCCCCTTTTTGTTCACTCCAAATCTAGAAATGCACATTTTTTCACATATATGTGCCCTATCAGTTATACAATAAGAATATATGTAGGTTTCTCCACTACATCTTGCATACATTGGTTTTGGTGCTCAAAATAAAATATTATGTCAGGTTTCCATGCCATGTCATGAGATCCATGATCCTTAACCTTCCACATACTGGAAACGCTCCAAATTGGCCCTTAAGTTCCATTCGAAGGTTATAAATTGAGCCATATCCAATCCTTGAGGGATTCGACAATTCAACTTTGAGAGCAAAGACACTCTGGAGAAATTTCACTTCATATTGAGCTTGCATCCCTTTGTCCTTGAAAGTATGAACTCTTTTTGTTCAACCCCCAAGATCTTTCTTCTTTGTGATGGAGAATATCATTGACTCCTATATATGAGCTTGCCTTTAATGAAAGATTGAAGTGGTGGAGGCCTAGATGGAGGAACTTAGTTTCTCAATTCTAATATGTGTCGTTACAGAATTTTCTCACCTATGTACTTATGTTGATTATTTTAATAGAAACACACTTTTCTTGTCCAATTGATATCTGGAAAATATTTGAATTATTATTCCATGGGTGTATTTTTCATGTATGTTAATGGATTATGCTAATTTATATGCTAACATTATATATTATCACCATATGCTTGTGTATCTTGGTTTTTGAGGATAAGTTGCAGGTATAAAGCTTTGAGTCACATGCTCAATGATGGTCTTCTTCGAATGTTTGGACGAGGTAGGATCTTAGCCTTTTCTTGTTAGAATTTGAATTATATAGCATACTTGGGATTAGAGTTGATTTTTGTGTTTCATTCCATCTGTTTTGGTTTACCCTTATCCATAGAGATATTTTCCTTGTAACAAAATTGGAAACCATATTGGGGATTTGATATCCTCTTGGGTTTCAAGTGTTTTTCTTTTTGATTTGCTCTCTATTTTCCTGATTTTCCTTGTCATTTGTTTCTTGACAACCTATTTTTTACCTTTCATCTTCATTTCTTGGCTTAACCCTTGCCCTGGCAGTGTTTTTCTTGGTATACATGGTTTTCCCTTGAGAGATGCCTATATACGCGAGTTGTCTTCCTTTAGAGTGTGTATATACATGATTATTTCTCAAACAATCACATAATTCATCTCTTGAGTCTTCTTGGATGAGTTTGGTGTTTGTTGGGTAAGTTTTGTTGGTTGTTGAGTCTTCTTGGGTCCCTATTTTGAATGTTAAGTGCCTAAAAAGCAATAGGAAAACTTTTTATTGTTGAATTTTTGGGCATATATATTTCTTATCATCTTTTTCATTAGCTTTCCTTGCACATTGGTCTATGTGTTTGCTTCTTGGTATCCTTCTTAGCTTGTCTATTTTTTCTTGCAGTAGGGTCTACCTGTGAAGTTCTTATTAAGTCCTTGCATTTACTTTTATTTATATCGAAAATACAAAAAAAAATATTTGCTTATAGGCATTATGGAATTTACACTTTCGATTACTTTGCTTTGATTTTGACACATTTGGAAACATTGTACTTCATTGAACTTGTAGAGATTGCATTGGAAATATTACATTTAGAATCATACTATCTCTTTGAAATTCAAGACTATTACTTAGTAGTGTTTTCATATTTTCTTCTTTTTATATGTTGATTCATAATACCATCAGTTTCACGACCACACCTCTTAAGTAAGAGGAATCCATTAAAATCAATGTTGATTAATTAAAATTGATTAGAAACGATTTTATTTTTCAGGGTACAAAAACAAGTATAGGACATAGGGCCTTGGAATAGGATTTTGTGAGTAAAATTCTCCAAGGCTATTAAACTAAACATATGTGTTTGGATAAGGAGTGGTGAAACCCATTGTGTAATCAATGAGGTCAAGAGGCTCCACTCACACCAGAGTTAAGAATGAGGTCATGCAAATTTGGTTGCAGAGATAGCCCTCTAATACCTTCCTAGAGTCAGAGATATTTCTATGGTTTTATTCATATTTGGGGGTCTCGCTAGTACCTTTACCTCTATGAGAGGTAGTTCTTTCATGATTTCGGGCTTTGTTACCCTGCCCATATGGTGGACCCGACTTGTTACTGTTTGCTTGGACATTGGTTATATTGTGGTGACTCTAGTTTCTTAACATAGATAGCCACATAGGTTTCTTGCAGGGATTATTCTACAGGTACCTTGAGTCAAATAATGATCGGACAATACACAACCTTTATGGAGGATTACCTCTCCAGGGGGGTCTGAGCGATTGCATTGTTAAGCCCATGAGGACCCTTATAAATGATTATGATGCCTCCAATCTTTTGAAGGGAGTCTCAGGCCCCTCTAGGGCGAGACATACCTACTCTAGTGAGAGAGGCCCCTTTCAACTGTTATATCATGTTTGTGTGAATTGGCCTTTTTTATTTATTTTGGTGTGCTCTATGATTATTATTTGGCCCTAGATTTTTTTTTTATATATTGAGTTTTGATTCATCGTGGAGCAAGACCAGCCTCCTTGCCGGTCTCTTCATTTTTTTAAGTTACCACTACATCTTGATCCTTTATCGAAGTTGCCTCCTAAAATTCATAGAGTTAATAAGTGTGGTACTTATATCTCCACCTCCCAAACTTGTGATCATCCAGTTATGAGTACTGAGTCAAAACTAAATGTCTCGAGGAATCCTTTGAATCCATTATCTTCTATGATAAGTGGGGTGCCTTCGAATCCTTCATCCTCGATGGTGTGGGTACCAAAGGTCCCCTCCTTTAGGGCTACCCAACTTGTGATTTCAACTCAACCCATAGGAACGAACTCTTTTGGAGCTTTTTTCGGTATCTCGAGTCATGATTCTCATTTAATACCTTCAACCTCTAATCCCTTTTCTTTTGGTATGCCTGACATGCTTCGCAAATCCCATCCTTCATTTCAACGACTAGTGTGAATCCTAGTTTTGGGTCTATGGGCATGACACCTCCTTATGTTACTTTCTCATTTTGTGGAGGTCATATTCCCCAAGAGAATCCTATTGTTGGAGGTTGGAATCCTCTTTCCTCCAGGCCTAATCCTAGCTTCAATTCTCTGGGATGGAGTGATCAACTGAGTAGACAATTCACTTCCTATATTTCATCATTCATCCCTTCTTCCTCCATGCCAATTCCAACGAACACATTTATTATGGAGAATCCAAATCTATCCTCTAGTGTTCCATCCAGAGGGAGTTAGTTTCACAGTATGGAAAACCCCCAACATCGAGTTCCTTCATCTTGGGGAAACATATATAACCCTCATCATGTCGCTTTCGTGGGTATGGTTCCCATACAACCTTTCATGACTCAGTTTGGAGGAGGATATTATCCTACCAAGAAGGACCATGGTATAGACCAGAACCCTAGATGGTTTGCAATCCCTCAAGCCCAATCTTTCCTGAGAGCATGGACTTAAAGGCTGCAACCCCGGCTCCCTTTTTTTGCCACGCTCAATCTGCCACATTTGTCAAAGTTAATGAATGACCCTGTGCGTCATGATCCATCATGGCCCCCCATCCCCACCAACATTCCTTTAGATATTCCAAAATTTGAAGGAAATATTGGTGAGGATACGGGTGATCATGTCACTAACTTTCATCTATGGTGCTCATATAACTCCGTAAATGATGATTATATTTGTTTGAGGCTATTTCAATGCACCCTCATGGGGGTCATCATGAAATGGTACATTTCACTACTGGGGGGGAACATATAGAACTTTCAATCATATGGTATTGGTTTTTCTCAACCACTTCCAGTTGTCCATTCGTTACGATGAAAAGATAGAAATTTGGTTGTCCTTCCACCAAGATAAATCCATGCATATCTCGAACCATATCCAAGAGTGGCGTAGAGAGAAGAGGTTGATTAAAGCCTACATTCCTCCATAGTTTCTATTGGAATGGTTCCTTAAGTCCTTATTTCCTTATATTTTGAAGGATGTCTCTACATCCGGAGTAACACCCGAGGAAGAAGCCATTTTCAAAGCTCAACAATTGGACCTCATATATGCTTGATATGGGATGTTTTATGAAATTATTCTCGATGCACCGCAGTCAAAATACGACCCTAGAAAATTTTTTGGGCCTCATCCGATGTCATAATAGGCTCTATAAATGTTAAGACTATAGACTTGGTGACGAACCAATTGAAATATTTGTCTCTAATCCATCCTATAGTAGGACAATCTTTTGCTTCATTCTCCACCACCACCCAATCAACGAATGTGCATTTTGTATAGTCGTTGTCTAACCCAAATAGTAACCATCAACTAGGAGGGATGAAGAATAAAGGACGAGGTAATAATCGTAAGGATGGGAAAGATAATAATAAATCCAAGGACGACACTAACAATGATAGATCGAATAATAATGTTGGTGAGGGAAATAAATAAAAGAGGAAGGTGAAGTTACCTTGTAAACTTTGTAAAGATGATCACCTTACCACCTATTCCCCAAAATCGAGGAATCCTCAAGGATCTTATTGCAGTTGCTCGTTGTGTTGACCAACCCATTTCCAAATAATCAACATATGGCCTTGGGGTCTCCAACACTGGAAATGCATCGAGTGGGAGTCAAAACCCCTCAACACATGAAGGTGGCCATCTATGCATCAATATGGTCAAATCTCATATTGATGTAGCCACTCAATTTCGTGATTACGGTACTTGAAAAACTTTTATAGGTCCAGAGTCTCCTCTTCCTCCAGAAACAACCTTTCATATAGAAAATATGGAACCTCTGCCTCATATTCTGAAAGGATTACTAAAGTGCTATGCCCACAATCCTAATTCCATCTCTCCCCAAAACTATTTGATTGTTGAAGATTTGGGCCAAACCCCTTGCATGATGTCAGCTTTGGAGGTGCTCTAGACGTGTCCTTCACAAAGGAACTCCTTGTTATTTGCGTTAGGAGCTCTAGACCTGTGTGGCTCAAACGTTATCAATTTTGACGTCATGTATTTTAGGCCTCTCTTTCCTTACCACATGGCCTTTCAAATCCATGTGGGGTACATGAAAATTACCATCAAATATACTATAATTTATGAAGGTGTTAGGTCCATTTAGGTGGGAATACTATGGAGGTTGATGGCGAGGTGGTCGATGCACCTCTTGTCTATAATTTACTACTAGGGAGTAATTGGACTTATGTCATGACATTCGTCGTGTCACCCATTTTCCACACTTTATGTTTTCCTCATGAAGGGAAAATAGTGACAATTGATCAATTTCCCTTTGTGAACGCTAGTCTTAGTGCATCGGTTGGAACTTTGGTCCCTATTATTGATAATTATTAGCATGTAACTGAGGATGTTGGTGTCAAAATGTATTCCTCTTTGATGCGTAGCTTTGATTTCATGGCACCAATTCACCATATTCATGCCATTTCCAGTGAGTATTCACCATCGATGAGGTTCATTCCTTTATGTACTGTGTATTTCAATGACCCTTGGACCATACCTTCCTTGAATATATCATGCGAAGGTCAGTCACACATTGGGATGGAAATTCCACGTTTAGCAATAGAGGTTGTGTATGAGGCTATTCTTGGTGCTACTACTGACCTAGATCCTTCCTCCTTATGGACGGACAAGGTGGATCATGTTTTAGAGCCTGTATGGGTCACTCAATCGCCTTATTTGCATGATTTCCTCAAAGATACTTTACCTTTGGATGAAGCCATATTAGAATCCATGTCTAGTATTGATAAGCCTTGGGACAATATGCATCATCAATCGTATTTTTCCTAAAGCTTGATAAGATCGAACATGATTACTTTAGATCTACCTTGAGTGAGATGGTCGGTGACACCATGGTTCCATTAGATACGCATGGTATTTATGCTGAGGGAAACATGGAGAATATTTATCCTACCATCACGATCGACATCTCTTGTATCCCTGGTAAAATTGCGAATGTATATATCAGTGCAGATTGTTCTCCTAAAGAAATTTAGATCTATAGAAAACTCTTCAAATAAATATGAGATGTATTCACTTGATCATATGGAGAGATGTCAGGGATCGACCCCAACATTGTCAAACATGAAATTAAAACCTATCTGAATGATAAACTTGTTCGACAACATCTTAGAGTTGTTAATCTTAGAAATGCCCCCATTATTAAGGCAGAGGTAGAGAAGCTACTTAATGTTGGTTTCATCTACCTAGTTCCCTTGAATGAATGGGTGTCCAATCATGTTGCTGTAAATAAAAATCAAGAAACCATCTGCATATGTATGGATTTTAGAGACCTGAATAAGGCTTGTCCTAAAGATAACTTCCCTACTC
>JASDQU010391044.1:0-11004 GCA_032191745.1 Picea mariana | reverse complement strand
CCGGCCTTCAATGCTAATCTGCAGTTATGGACACTTATACACTTCTAATCAATGGTTAAGTACGAGAGTGATGTAAAATATCATGCAAAATAGATTAAACATGTAGTGATGAGAAAGGACGTTGTATACCTTGGAATGATCAGTTGGAATGATAGTATAAGTCTAAATACAGGTGGTCCATGGTATAATAATGGCAAAAAGTATGGGCAAAAAGGTACAATATGTGGTCCTAACAAATACCACCCTCCTAAGCCGATGGTTGATGTGTGTATGTGCATGTGGGGGTAGATATTGGTTGAGAGGGGCCAACTAGAATTCTCACGTAGGTTCAATCAAGAGGCATTATAAATGCTAACCAGTTAGGATGATCATATTTTGGATCTTGTGTAGTACCAATATGTAGGGTTGGATTGGTGAGGATGTAGAAACATTATGTTTATCTAGGTTGAGCCACTAGATGCTAGAGGTAATATTAACATTGTTTTTTGATTAATCTAGTTTTATATTTTTGTTTGATTTAATGCACATTTAATTTGATTGTAACGTTTTCTTTATATTATCTAATTATTGTTATCTACTATTTTGCAAATATTGGCATGCATATTGGGGAGGTGCCTCCCCAATAGGATGAGGAGATGGATGAGGCTCATGATATACCTCAAATATAGATACTTGACCTATGATGTAGGCTATATTGTAGATTATTTTAGAACCTAATGGATCATTTATGTGTAGTGATAGATCACCATGGCGTGGTCCCTATATTAACTATCAAAATCATACATAACCCTTAAATTCAAGTGATATGGGGACCCTTCCACATGATATGGCATTATTGATGTGTCATGTTGTTAGTGCTAACAACCTACTCGATAGGTTGAGGGATTTCTGTCCTCCACCTCCTCCTCCTCCTCCTCCTCCACCACATCCACCAGAGTTGACTGATCAATGTCTCCTCCTTCATGAGTTGACCTACCACTGTATCCTCCTCCACTAACCGACCAAAAACCATCTCATCCTCCACAAACTGATTGACCATTGTCTCCTCCTTCACTAGCTAACTAACCACTATCTTCTCCTACATAAGCTAATCAACCACAATCTCCTCCTCCACGAGTCGACTGACCATTGTCTTCTCGCCACTAACCAACTCAACATTGTATTCTCTTATATGATCTGATTGACCACCATTTCCTCATCCACAAACTAACAAACTATTGTTTCCTCCTAAAGTAGGTGAGCAACCAAGTGTGACACCCATTGCACTCATTGTTGATATAGACAATATGGATATGGATGATATAGTTTATGGTGAATATATTTACTAGTTGTTACATTCTACATTTTTATCAAGTTGAGATATTAATTCCTTTCTCTCTAGTGGTATATATATTGGTGCGTCTGACTCCGGTGGTGGGCCTAGCTTATAATAGTTATTGATCACATGTATATGTTTGATTGTTGCAATGTGTGTGTGTGTGTGTGTGTATGCGACATTTTTTTATATCATGTTCATTTCATCTTGTTTTATTTATAAATCATATTGTGTGTATGTTAATGATTTATATTACTAATAATTTCTTTATTTTTAATTTAAATTTGAGATATATCCATCAATCAAATTTGAGGAAGGAACACATGTTGTTAACAATTAGGCCCACTCAAGGTTGATATTAAAGCTTTAATAATACAAACTTTTTATATTAAAGAATTTTTCATATATTACTATTTTATAGTCATGTAGTTGCATTGGTTTCAATGATTACCTAATGCAAAACAATAGTTGCAATGATTTAAAAACATATTAAAAACAAAAAAGTGATATTGACATTTTAATAATAAGAAATTTATATATTAAAGAAATTTTCAAATATTATTAATTAAAAGTAGTCACCCATTGCAATGATTGCAACAATGGTATACAAAACAATTGCGTTAATTCCAGCCATGATATAACAAATACTTGCATTGATATAACCAATTGGATTTAAGGTTATCAAAATCGAAGGTGGATCTTCATCATTATTGCTTTTTATTACAATCTTCCAAAACATTTTACTTTATTTTCAACATGATGGTTGTAAATGGTTGTTAGTTTTTCATATACAATACCATAAAATAAAAAATGATTTAAGTGATGATACAATAAAAAAATGATGTAAAGTAATCATTTAAGTGATGATACAATAAGTAATGATGTAAAGTAATAATATAAAGTAATGATATATTTATGTTAGTGATAATACAATGCAAAATTATTTAAGCAAGAAAATAGTTGCATTGATTTTTTATGACTTAATGCAAAACAATAATTGTAATGATTTGAACAATATTAAAAATAAAAGGTGATATTAACTTTTTATTAATAAAGACTTTATATATTAAAGAATTTTGCATATATTATTAATCTAAATTACTCAAAACTTGAGATGTTTCAAAAACTCCACACATTTAAATCTCTAGAATATGGGCACACTATTATGGTCAAATGTGAAAACCTACATGTTATTGTTTTTTTATTGCGATCTTCCAAAACATTTTAATTTATTTTTAACATGATGATTGTAAATGGTTAACTTTTCATATCCAACAAAATGAATAAAAAACATAATTGGTCAATTATAGATAACCATAATAAAATAACACATCCACAACATAAATGTTGAAATGACACATGTCACTCTTCATTACCATATATCATGCCTCATAAATACTAATATTAAATTAAATTCATGTTTTTAAAAAGTAACAAAATCATTTATATTACTTAAAATTTTATTTAAAAGAAAACACTTTAGCACTATGAATTATAAAAATCTCCAAATCTTAAAATGTGACTTTGCATCTATGTCATAAGGTTATCAAAATGGAAGGTGTATCTTCACCATTATTATTTTTTTATTGGGATTTCTAAAACATTTTAATTTACTTTCAACATGATGATTGTAAATGGTTGTTAACTTTTCATATCCAACATCATAAAATGAATAAAAAACATAATTGACCAATTATAGATAACCATAATAAAATAACACATCCACAAGATAAATGTTGAAATGACACATGCCACTTTTCATTGCCATATATCATGCCTCATAAATACTAATATTAAATGAAATCAATATTTTTAAAAAGTAACAAAATCATTTATATTACTTAAAATTTTATTTAAAAGAAAACACTTTCGCACTATGGATTATAAAAATCTCCAAATTTTAAAATGTGACTTTGCATCTATGTCATAAGGTTATCAAAATGGAAGGTGGATCTTCACCATCATTACTTTTTTATTGGGATCTTCTAAAACATTTTAATTTATTTTCAACATAATGATTGTAAATGGTTGTTAACTTTTCATATCCAACATCATAAAATGAATAAAATACATAATTGGTCAATTATAAATAACCATAATAAAATAACACATCCACAATATAAATGTTGAAATGACACATGCCACTCTTCATTGCCATATAACATACCTCATAAATACTAATATTAAATTAAATTAATAATTTTTAAAATTAATAAAATCATTTATATTACTGAAAAATATTATTTAAAAGAAAACACCTTGGGAAAGGGCATGACATTATGAATTATAAAAATATCCAGATATTAAAATGTGTCTTTGCATCTATATCATAAGGTTATCAAAATGAAAGGTGGATCTTCACCATTATTTATTTTTTATTAGGATCTTATGATTCGTAAACATAAGGCTTATAGCCTATCCATATCACCAACACAAAAAACTTTGTAAAACAACTATAACCTTAGCTCTTTGGATGACAGGAAGTATTCGACCAATTAAGCCATAAGTCAAGTCGGCCCAAATAAAAATGGCGTCAACTACCTAGATGTCGAATCAAGGAAATGAGTCGGAAGGAATACAAGTTGAGTTAGAAAGGAAGTTAGAAGGAATACCAATTGAGTCAGAGGCACGGTAAGTTGACCAAGTCAAGTCAACCAAAGTTGGGTCGACTAAGGAAGCCAAACCGACTTAAATACAAACCCATCGAAATGGGGTGGATTTTAGTCGACCGTAAGTGATTTTTGATGGAGTGAGATCAGGGAGTCGACCCAAGGGGAAGCCAAGTCGAAGTGGGTAGACCTATGGCTAAAGAAAATAAATAAGAAGCAGATTCAACAACCAATAATGAAGGGAAACCATTTGAACATTAGAATCAATGACCAAAAACTAAGAAGAAAGTCCTAAGAGAAAATTTAATCACTAGTGGTGTGTAAAAATGTTTGGAAGTCTATTTTTAAGAACTCACGATGCCAAAAAACATACAGAAGTCGAAATTTATAATAGGAAAATGGGGAAAACGTGTATATGGTTTTTGGAAAGCTAATAAACACCCCGAAAATCCCATACTTCAATATATATGTCGTCTATGATTTATGGGAAAAGGAAAACGCCTAGACAAATCGAGAATGTGCCCAATGACTCTAAAATGAAATTAGAAACCCCTAAATGAATAACAATGGCTCCGAAAGGAGGGTCATCGATTTTCAACCTTTGAATCAATGTACAAGTGTGATTAAATAGTTTTTAGTTTGTTTACTGACCCATGAGAACCATATTAATATAAAACGAGCTCAAACCAAATGACATGAAGTTCTTGTCGCTAAAACATACACAGACGACCATTAAATTACAGTGCACATCATTTACCATTCATAAACAAATAAAACCACAACAATCATCACACATAAAATCATAATTTACCTTGGAAACCCAAACAGGAAAAACAACGCTCTTTTGGCTTAGTCCAGGCTATTTATTATTCTGCAATGGACAAGTTACAGGCTCTATGGTATATATTTATGCTCCTCAGTGACATTTGGGCAGCCTCTATACATCATTCACATCCAAATAACCCCTTTCTCAATGTGTGAATACATGATATAGAATGTTGAATCGACTGGGAGGATAACTTGAAAGTCAAGCGTCCCCAATGCTTCAACTTCTCTCCAATCCATTCTCCTTCTTTTGTTTGTTTGTTTTTCATTTATCCCATGTGGAAAAGGTATTATGAACGTCTCATTATTTCTTTTATACAATAATATATTGCTCAACTTTTACATATATTACATACAAAATTGGACATCAATCATGATGGCATGAGGCCCATCACGCCAATAAGTCGATATCCTTCTCTGTCCATAGCCTTAAACTTTGCATGTGTTGATCATCTTAGAGCCTATGTTGATAGCCAATTTTTCTTGTCGGATCCAATTCAGATCACATTTCCCCATTAGGAGGCTTTTTATCCCCAAAAGCTACCAAGGATAGATGAGGGAGCTTGTTTTCAATATGGTTCCTCTCGTACCACTTTACTTTCCTTGTAGTATGACCTTTGAGACCATTCTGCCACATTTCTTGTTGTCCTCTTTGAGTTGTCCGCTCGTTATGCTGTAGAAATTTGTCTTCCTTTAACTCCTCAATACCATGAGGTGCAAGGTCTTCCATGGTGTGGAGAACCTAATGTTCTTCCTCCTCATCTATCATGGAGGGTTCAAACAACTTCAAATTTTCAACGTTCGCCACTGAGCTAATCTGCATATAAGGTGGACGTTTCATCTTAAAGGAATTCTCATTCACTTGCTCAATGATCTCAAATGGTCCATATCTAAGGGTATTGAGTTTCTTTGTTGCTCCTTGCAATCATTCCTTACAGAGGTAGAGCCACACCTTGTCTCCAACATGGAATTTATGATCCTCCCTATGTTGATCATGCATAGTTTTTTACAATTGTTGGCTCTTATTTAGATACTCCTGAACCCTTATATGGATATGACAAATGATCTTGTCCACAAATGTGATTGCCTTATATTCTTTTCCTTGTAGTCCTACTTATTCCTTATGTTGTCCATAAATGATATCAAATGGTGAAGGAGGTAGAAAACCAAAACAAGTCTCGAAAGGAGACTTATTGGTGGAAGAATGAAGTACTATATTGTAAGAGTTTTTAATGTAGACTAGTTGCTCGTCCCAAGTCTTTGAATGTTTGTTGTTGTAACCTTTCAACAATTGCACTAGTGTCATGTTTACTACCTCGATTTTAACATCAGTCCGAGGATGGAAGGAAGTGGAGTACTTCAACTTAGTATCCATTCTTTCCCAAAGAGTTATCCAAAATATTCCCAAGAACCTACTGTCTCAATCATATATGATGGAGGTTGGAAATCCAAAGTGTACCCAGACATGGCTGAAAATTAGTTTAGTTGCTTCTCGTCCAAATATTTTCTTCTTATGGGGAATGAACACACACATTTTGGTGACATGGTCCACCACAATGAACAAGTATTCATGGAATCTATGAGTCATAGTTAAACCTCCAAAAATATTCATGGAGATTCTCTCCCAAGGTCTTCTTGGCACTAGCAGTGGCATGAACATGCCAAGTTTTCAGTTGCTTGGCTTGCTAGTGCTGCAAAGAACACAAAATCGAACAAAATTTTCCACCTATTCCTGCTTCTTTAACCAATACACATACCACTACAGATTCTCCACTGTCTTTGTTACTCCAAAATTCCCAGCAACCCTAGAAGTGTGTGCTTCTCTCATCAACTAAACTCTTCTATCCCATGGTATGCACAATTGTCTAGTTTGTACAAAAGCCCATCTTGGAGGTGGTATTCATTTCCTGATATGATAGCGACCACCCTCTCCTTTAGTTTCTTGTAGGCTCCTTTGAAATCTTCATCTCCCTCATAATATTCACTCAGAAGTTCATGAGTGAAAGGCTCAAGTTGCATTATCACTCCAATTTCTACAATCTTATTTAGTGGTGGTCGAGAGAGCATGTCTGCTAGTCTATTTGTGACCCCTTTCTTGTACGTAATAAATAAATGAAATTGTTGCAATAAACCTAGCCACTTGTAATGTCTCACCTACTACATATTTCTCCGACTCTATAGATATTGAAGGGGTTGATGATCCGTGTGTATGATAGTCTCTTTTCCCAAGAGGTAATCCTTGCACTTTTTCACTACTTGTACAATCACAAGAAGATCTTTATCATACGTGGGATAGTCAATCACTGCTCCATGAAACAACTTTGAATGGTAACACACAAGCCTCCCTCCTTGAACGAGTACTGCTTCTAATGAAAATCCACTAGCATTAGTCTCTATCTCAAAAAGGTATATGCAAATTCAGCATGGTTAAGACTAGAGCATCACTGATTTTCTTCTTCAAGTATTCAAATGCTTTTTGTTGTGTCTTACCCCAATGAAATATCTTTCCTTTGGAGGTTACGACATGTAATGGTGTTGCTATTGTGGATAATTTTACAATGAAATTTATCAAATACCGAGTTGCTCCCATGAAACTCCTGACCTCTGTCACATTGGTGGGAATAGGACATTGGGTGATGGCTGCAATCTTCTCTATATCTACCGTCATATCACCTCATCCAATCATGTGTCCAAGATATAACAAGGAATTTTTTCCAAACTCACATTTTTTCAAGTTGGAAAACAATTGAGTCTTTCTCAAGGTCTCTAATACATGTGTCACATGTGAGAGGTCCTCTTTCCAAGTGTTGCTAAATATTAGTATGTCATCCAGATATACTATTACAAAAGAGTCAAGGAAGGGATGTAGCACATCATTCATTAGTCTCATAAATGTTACATGTGCATTACATAATCCAAAAGGCATTATTTACCACTCATACAAACCTTGTCTTGTTTTGAACGTTGTCTTCCACACGCCTTCTTCTTTGATCCTCACTTGGTGGTAACCTAATTTGAGACCTAGCTTAGTGAAGAATTTGGTTTGTTGCATTTGATCCAACAAGTCATCAATCCTTGTAAAAGGATATATATTATTTATGGTGATATTATTTAGATCAAGGTAGTCAATGCACATTCTCCAATTTCCATCTTTCTTTGGCACCATTATGATGTTGAACCACATCATGGTGATGTACTGGGTCTGATGACTCCTTGCTCCAACAACTGTTGCAACTATTTATTTACTTCATCTAATTCAATGGAAAACTACCTATACAACCCAATGTTAGGTTGTGGTGACTTTAGCAACAACTGAATCTTGTGTTCAACCTCTCTCTTGGGTGGCAGTCCCTGAGGCTCTTGAAACACTTCCTTGTAGGCTCCAATCAATTGTTGTAGTTATTGACGCTTCTCACCACTGTGTCCTTCCAAGGATGCCTTCATCTCCAACTTGTTTCCTTCTTCTTATTTCTTTCCTTCTCTCAGGAATAGCAAGAAAAAATTCTTTGTACTTCCCATGATCCTTCTTGCATGATGAACACTAATCAAAGAGAGATTATCTTTATCTTGGTGTGCATTTATGGCATAATATTTTATAGTTAGTTCATGCATGTTGAAGTATGCTTCCATATAATATAGCCATTGGTTTAGCTTGATAGCATCAAGTTTCTCAGAATAAGGCTTGATGTCCACCTTTGCCTCTACAAAAAAAGGTACTTGTTTCTTGTTGTAGTTGCACTCTCCCATCTCTGGCTCATTCTTACACTCTGTCTTTGGTTTATTTTCTTCCTTATTGGGGTCTTCATGACAAGTCTCTGTCGAGGGTGTTTCATTTCTCTTTGCTGCAATATAAGTGACACCATTGATGTCAACGTGGCCAAACTCTACTCAAATCAATCCAACCTGACCCCGAGGTATTCTTCCTCTCTACCTTCATAATGGTCCCATGAAATTATTGATGCTCTACTTCACTCTAGACGTGGCAACAACTCTTGTCCACTTCTTTTGTAGTCACTGTGGGTACTTACCATACAAGTCTCATTGAATGCATTCAAACTTCTGTTATGATATAGTATGATCCATAAACATAAAGATTATAGCCTATTTGTCTCACCAACACTGAAATATATGTAAAATGACTTTAATATTATCTCTTTGGATGATGGGAAATACTTGACCAATCAAGCCACAAGTCAAGTTGGCCCAAGTACAAATGACGTCAACTACCCGAAAGTCAAGTCAAGAAAATGAGATGGAAGGAATACAATTCGAGTTATAAAGGAAGTCAGATGGAGTACCAATCGATTCGAAGGCATGGTAAGTCGACCAAGTTGAGTCGAATAAATTCAAGTTGACCAAGGAAGCCAAATTGAATTAAAGAGAACCCAGTCGAAATGGGGTGGATTTTAGTCGACCATAAGTGATTGTCAATCGAGTGAGGTCAGGGAGTTGACCCAAGGGGAATCCAAGTTGAAGTGGGTAGACCCATGGCTAAAGAAAATAAATAAGAAGCATATTCAAAAAACAATAATGGAGGGAAACCCTCTACACGTCGAAATCAGTGACCAACAACTGAGAAGAAAGTCCTAGGAGTGAATTTGATCACTAGTGGTGTGTAAAAACGTTTGGAAGACTATTTTTAATAACCCATGATGCAAAAAAACGTATAGAAGTTGAAACTGATAGCAGGGGAATGGGAAAAATGTGTATATGGTCTGTGGACAACTAATAAACAGCTCAACAATCCTAGACTTTGATACATGTGTCGTCTATGATTTATGGACAAAGGAAAACACCTAGCCAAGTCAAGAATGTTCCCAATGAATCTAAATTGAAATTAGAAACCCCCAAATGAATAACAATGGCTTTGAAAGGAGGGTTTTTGATTTCCAACCTATGAATCAACGTATGGGTGTGATTAAAGAGCTATTAGTCTATTTATTGACTCGTGAGAACCATAATAACATAAAATGAGCTCAACCCAAACAACATGAAGTTATTGTCGTTAAAACATACATAAACAACCATTAAATTATAGTGCACATCATTTACCATTCATAAACAAATACAACCGCAACCATCATCAACACATAAACTCATAATTTACTGTGGAAACCCAAACAAGAAAACTAGCATTCTTTTGGCTTCATCTAGGCTCTTTATTATTCAGTAGTGGGCAAGTTACAGGCTCTCTGATATAACTCTATACTCCTCAGTGACATCTAGGCAACATCTCTATATCATTCACAACCAAAGAACCCCTTTCTCATTGTGGGGATACATGATATAGAATGTTGAGTCGACTAGGGGGATATCTAGAAGGTCAAGCATCTCCAACACTTCCGCTTCTCTCTAGTCCATTCCCCTTATTTTGTTTGTTTGTATGTATTTTATCCCATATGGAAAAGGTCTTATGAACTTCTCATTATTTATTTTATACGATAATATATTTTCCAACTTATTCATACATTACATACAAAATTGGACATCAATCATGATGGCATGTGGCCCTTCATGCCAATAAGTCGATCTCCTTCTCCATCCATAGAATTAAACTTTACATGTGTTGATCATCTTAGAGTCTATGCCAATATTCAATTGTTCTTTTCAGATCCAATTTGGATCACCTGCCAAAACATTTTAATTTATTTTCAACCTAATGGTTGTAAATGATTGTTTTTTTTTTTTAAATAAAAAAGCAGGACCTGTTATATTACTGTATCCAAAATGTACAAAATGGAGAAGCTGCTTAGGATGCCAGTTGTCCCGCCTACATAGGAAACCAGGACAACTGGGCATCCCCTGCCAAATGTCACCCTGTTCTCAAAATATCCAAGTTTTTCCCTGCCACGTCCTGCCCGGAGGAAACCAGGACGCGCAGGGTTGCATAAGCATCTAAATAACATAAGTTTTCTAATCAGACTGTAAACTAGAAGGCTCAGAGCCATACTATTAACTATGTAAGAAAACATAACCAACTAAGCTGCCAGTAACCTGCTATCCATCGCATTTGAGCTGGTCCTCTGTGATCTTCCATCCGGCTGGGAAGGCGTAAGCACGCGTGCAGGTGGGGCATTGGTGCCTCGGATGTGTCCGGGAGTGAGCTGCAAAGTACATGTCCATGCGCTGTTCGATCCTTGCGAGCCGAAAGTTGTGGTCTCCCATCAAGCTTCTAATCTCGAAGATGAGACTGAGACAGTCCCAGGGGGTTGAGGGCTCCTGGTCCTGGCCGCTTCCTTCGCTGGGATTCTGGTC
>JASDQU010391038.1:0-10985 GCA_032191745.1 Picea mariana | reverse complement strand
GCAGAAACTCCAATTACAAAAAGAAGTGTTGGGGCCAAACATGCCCTATAGAACCAAATTCTTCAAAAAATTTGCATCTGATGATGCATCTCTTTATGGCACATGGAGTTGACCACCTGTGTTGGAGAGGTGGTCAACATCTGGCTCCACATGGGGACGTGTGTTTGATCTTCTCACTCGAGACGGAGAGCATACGAGAATCCAGCAGCTACAAAACAGAGTGCTCACCGATAACCAACATAATAATACATATATACATGATTAAATCATTGAATGCTATATACACCATTTACATAATGAAATAACTAAAGTACAACGTCATTATTTTACAACAAATGAAATCTATAGTACAGGAAAAATTTCTAAGTATATATTGACATAATGAATGAAATAATACAAAATTAAAATACAAGGAAGGGTTAGAGATACGTTACAACCATCCATGCAATGGATGAAATGATGCCACAAGTGTCTGAAACATCCTTGTCTAGGATGAATCACAGAAGACCCCTTCCCAAGTTTTATTAACTTGGAACTTCTTGTAAGGAAGAACCAGACAAGGATCATGTTCCTTCCTTCCTTCGGCCAAACACTGGAATGTGACAAGTTGTGTAAACTCTGAATACTTTGTTGTTCATGACTATCAAGGTGGGAGGCCAACCAATACTCATAATGATATGACATCGTTAAATTGAAGTTGCCTTCCATTTCCACATAATTCTGCATTAACTCATCTTCTGGTTGAGAAGTCAAAAAAGAACATGTCACGGGAACCACCATACTGTTTTCCTCAAGATCTTCAAAGTTATCCTTAAAAAAGATTGGTTTCTCGGGAGGAGGGTGGGGACTTGAATCATCTAGATATTCAACATTTTCAAACTCAAGTTCCTTTATTTCCTCAAGACGAATGATTGGCTCATCCATGGATTCATCCAGAATTTCCCCATGAACTTCCTCATCTTTTTCACTGTGAAGCTCAAGTTCAAGGGGGTTTGGATATTCAATATAAGCTTTTGTAAGATCATCTTCCATGACCTCCAATTGATCTTCTAGGGGCACAAACTGTTCATTCATGGCTTCACATTGTTCTTCATGGGGAAACTGTATGTTCTGAACTATTTCATTAAGTTCCTCAATGGGATATGGTGGAGAATCAACCTCTGTGTCTGAATTAGTTGGTTTAGTGGCTAGAAGATTTTTCCTCCTCCATGTTTCCATAAAATCATCAACCAAATCATTGTGAATCTCATGTTGACTACGCCCAAACAGATTCAAGAAGGCATGCAACAAATCTTGTAAGGTCTTGAATGTCTGATCAGGTGAGTCATGAAATCAATCATTTGCCCGGTCACTACAAAGAGTAAAAACAAATAATCGCATTAGAACATCCTCATAAACAGGTGGATCACATCATTTCTCGATACACTTAGTGAAGGCCCTGATGTGAGCACCAGCATTATCATGATCAAAAAAGTCAGGAATGTTATCAATACCATCTTCAGATATATCATGAGGGTAACCAACAATTCCTGAAAAATCAATAGGATAAAAAAAAATATCCATTTCTAACTAGACATTTAAACAAAGCTCTAAAGAAAAGGACTGGGACCCAAGATTACTAAGGATCCAACAATAAGGGAAACATGCTAACCTCATCCAAAAACCTTTTCAAATTCAAGGATGAAGAGAACAAGCCGTGAGTTCCTTCTTGAAGAATACTTTGTCAAATTGTTTTTAAAGTGGAGTCGCCAGATGACCAAGTTTATCAAATAAACAAGGGCATCAAACAAAGCAAAAACGAGAAGGAAAACAAAAAATAATTTGCTTAAGTTTGGAACAAGCATTGGACATTAATGAGTGTTTCTTCTCCAAGAATCTCAAGCAGCCAACAGGGATTGCTCCTTGCAGTATACTTGATATATTTGTTCAATGGAGTCACCACTTGGAAAGAAAGCAAACAGAAATGACCAATGCAAGTTCAAAGAATTTTTAGTTCTTAAAAAAAATTTAGTCGTTTCGACCAAGGATAAATGACTTATCCCCGACAACAGTGCCAAAGATGTTGCCATCCTTATACACACTTGTAAATGTGAGCTAAGTCTGGATCACATAGTGTGTCCTTGGAGACACAATGCCTAGGTTCACAGCCCACGTTGTCACTTTGACCGGAACCTCTTCCGTCTAGGCTCACTCATAGGGAAGCCAAGGGGGGTAGTCCCTAGTTTCTAGATTAGTTTTAGGGTTAAGTTATAGGAGTTGATTTCAATTATTTACAAGGTTTAGGGGTTTCTAATCCTAAGATGCACAAGCAGCAATGCAAGGTGCACGGGTTAGCATGTAAAGCAAGTCTTTTTCTAGGGCAACTAAGACTAGTGCCTAAAGATTGGGTAATGGGTCAACTAAGTTAGAGGTTTGTTCGTTACAAGTAGATTACAATATCACTTACAAAGAATAATTAAACTCCAAATAGTTACAATATTTACAATCCAAAGAATGATAGATTACAACAACAAGCTAACCAATTATCTATTTGTGTTTGTGCAGGATATCAAGAGATTAAAGCATCACATCATATTATCATCAAAGCATCAAGATCATCATCATCAATACATTAAGAAGAAGAAAATATAAGCACAAGTATTAGAGATGAAGACCAACCACCCTTAAATATTAAACCCACAAGTAGTTTTAAAGAGTTAAGTCCCGGGTTAAGTTGTTAAGCTTTCTTAAGGTTTTCAAATTTTATTAAGATTTCACCAAAGCCTCCTCCTCCTATTGCCAAATAACTGTTGGATTCTCAATAAGTGTTGCCACCCTAACTTCACGGGTCAGCCCAAAACACGAGTACTTCCCGAAGAGGACACATCATGTGCACCGTGAGACATTTCCCTACCTACACCCTCCGTTGTTTTCCTCAAGCCCCGTTTTAGATGGTGAAGATGGGGGTCTAAGGTACCCTAAAGAGTCTATTAAGTTTATATATTAGTTAGGTAGACTTTTAGGAGTGTTTAGGAGTGTTTTAAAGATTTTATGAGTCTTTTTAAAGGTGATTTAGTGACTTGGCCGAAACTCACTTTGGCCTTAAAAATGTGTTGTTTAAGTCACAAGATCAATAGCATTAACACATGTATATGTCACTAAAATACACAATAGAGGTAGCTTGAAACAAATAATAAAATGCAAGAACAGCGTGCCAACCAATAGAGATGTGCAATCACACTTGTGTTAAGTTTTAAAGCATTAAGATAAAAGCACCAAGTGTGAAAGAGAAGAAAATTTAAGTGTGTCTACTTATCAACTTGAAAGAAAGAAGTTACTCTAAGCATATGGCATCAAAAGATCTATGCAATAAACAAAACACCATTCACTTAGTTAAGCATTTCGTTCATGGATCTAAGCATGAGACACAAAAATAAGCATTTGTAGTAGACTAAGCATGTATGAGATCTAAATAAGTTGATTTAGGTGCCCAATAGGCTTAAGCTTGATAATTACTTAGTGTATTAGATCTAGATCTAGGATATTAGGACATTATAGCACTTAGATCATTAACCACATGTTAAAACCCTAACCTAACCTTTTGGGGTATTCATCTCCCAACAAGGTAGGCAATTAATTATCTTGCTTATTAAGAAATTATTGAGGAAAGAAACAAGCAAGAAAAGAAGCAAGCCAAGAAGCAAACCAACCAACAAGCAAAGGGAAAAAGAGAAACAAGCAAACCAAAAGACAAGCAAGCAAACCCTACCCCACGTCCTAGGGTTTGGGAGATACCCTTATCTCACAAACCCTCACGTCCTAGCAAGAGAAARGCAAAACGAAGGACAAAAATCAAGATCTAAACTAAAACCCTAACTACCCAAGGTTCACACGTGGGAGGGGGTCGTACCCTCTTTCTTCCCACAAATGTGAGCCACTACAAGCAAGCAAAAGAAGGAGAAAAAGTACAAGAAAGCCTAGAAATTGACAAAGGAGTTTGAGAAATAGCTACCAATCCCTTTGGGGGTCTTTGAGTGTTGTGTGGATACCTTTGGGTAGCCAAAACCCCTCTCAACCAGATCTGAACCTGCAAAGACCAGCAAACTATGCTTGCTGGAAATGTCACACACAACTCTACAAATGACGAAAAACTTTTGACTTTTTAAGGCAAAAATTTTTCTTAAGAAAAATTTGAAATTTTTGATATAAAATGACCTATCTTACTAGATTATGCTAGCTGAAATATATGTGAATGAACAACAATATAGAAGAAGAATAAAGGGTTAGAAAAGCATGGAGTATAGATGTGTCTCAAGAGATCCTTCTTGCTTGTGGTGTTCCCAATGAAACCCTTGAAGCCAAACCTACAAAAACTTGAAAGATGATGTGCATACAAGAGATAATATGTTGAATATGTTAACAAGATGACACTTCAATCCTATCTAACATATCAAGATATATAGATCTGCAAGAACATGCATTGATAAATCTACCCAAGTAACACTTTACCTAAGATCCAATGTGTGCAATCATCAAACAAATCGATACAAGTTTACCTCATATGCATAAGAAGAACAAGAACATGCATTGCTCATCATATGAATAAAAAACCCTCGGTGAAAGGAACTCTCCTAGTGAACCGATCCCAAGGTAACTGACCTAGACATGACTCATGCAGACTTATTACATTATTAACCCACGTAGGGGTGCGAAAACTCCAATTACAAAAATAAGTGTTGGGGCCAAACATGCCCTGTAGAACCAAAGTATTCAACAAATTTGCATTTGATGATGCATCTCTTCATGGCACATGGAGTTGACCATCTGTGTTGGAGAGGCGGTCAGCAGGTCCTACCCTTCCCATCCGTCCAACCATCTGACATCACTGTGCATCCTGTGAACTGCCATGAATCTCGAAGCTCCTGCAACCTCTGAGTGCAATCATCCTTTTCATTTTGAAGGATGGACCCTCTCAACTCCTCATAAGTGGGGGGCTTATACCTCGGACCAAAAATACTAGCAGCCTCAAACATGGACACATAGATTGGGTTCCTGACAAAATTGAATGGAATATCCTCCATAGAAGGCATCTACCCACAAGTTTGTTTGCTTCTTCTTTCTCTCTTTTTTTCAACATGGACTTGATAGAGGATTGTGCACCGGGTGTGGTTCTTGGCATAAAATATGATGATGTTGATGTAGGCATTACAGACTGTGAGGAGTGGATCTCACTAGACTCCACTTCCATTTACCCATGAGTGTGTGTGCTTGCCCTTGACTTCGATCTTGAAGCCATTTATTTTTTCTTCGCTTCTGTGTATTTTTTGTTTTTTGCATACTCTTCAATTGCTTTTGTGGCCTTCACAACAAGTTCTGGGCTTGAATTGGGACAAATCTCCACCTCATTCCCTGGAATTTTTGCAAGGTGGTATTTTAGTCGGTATACCCCACTGTTCATTACTTTCCCACATAGCTTGCATGAGAGATGTTGTCAATTCCCTAGAGGATCAGGCTCACCATACTTCCAGAATGGATCCAATGGCTTTGGCATCTTTAATATGGAAAAATATGAACCTAGGGAAAAATAAAATCGTTTTTTAGCATGTGTTATTGATGAAAAAATGAAAATTTAAAAATCAAAGATAAATCATTTATGTATCTAGCATTCAAACTTGGTTTTGAACCCAAAATAGACACAAAAAATTTTAAACTAATTTACATCAACCTAGGGCAAGAAAATCCCAAAAACATTTTTGGGCATACATGGCAAGAAAAAAAATCACATAACAATGGAAAAAAAATGGTTTTTGATCCATCAAAAATCTATTTTGAAGATGTAAAACTCATTGCCACTGAAAACCTATGAAAATTTATGGTGGAAAAATGAGAAATAATGGGCAAATTTTTTTACTTACCTCCAAATGCAAAAACGGTGAAATGGACTAAAAATTCCAATGCCAAATCCACAAATCTGACCCTTGAATCCACAAAATCCCCATGGAAAACTCTTCCTTGGCTGGTTGAATGTCTTGGCTCTCCTCCTTGGCTAAATTCATAAATAAAAGTCAAAAAAACCCCTCACGAACCCTTAAACGCGTGGATTTTTTAATTTTTTTTTACACAGGCGATTTTTTCCATCGACCCGCGATATTTTAAAAAAAATCGTTTTTGACAAAAAATCGCGATTTATCGCCCATTTTTGTAATAGAGGATTAAACACTCAAACTCTCTTCCTTGAAGATTTTTCTAACTTCTACTATCCCTAAACTAGACTAATTCCTTAGCTAACTTGTTGTTGTTGCAAATCACTACCATAGCCATACTAATTCGTGCTAATTTGTTGTATTCACCTACATAACTAGCACCTAGCTCACTCAAAAATTGCTTTGACAATTTCCAATCAATCTACTAGATAAATGCTAAGTTTACATGGTGTTTCCTTGCAATTTTGAGCACTAGAATGTGTTGTTGTTACAAAATATTGCTACAACCATCTAACTGTAGCAAATTCTCTGCAAAAGTCACATTTAGTGCTAGCTAGACATTGCCAAATTTGCTTGCGACAATTAATTATCATTCTGCGTAGTTAAAGCTACATTTTCTTGTTTGTTTCAAGCAATTTCAAGGCATATTTGTTGTGATCGTTGCAAAATACTTATTGTTATTGTAAACTATTACATTGCTGCAAATTTATATCAGTTAGCCTATTTTTTGAAGGTTCATGGTCTTAAGAAGCACTAACATCATTTTTTGTACTTGAAAGCTCCCATATTTTCTTTGTTGTCTTGTTCTGGGCAGGTACACTCCATTTTTATTGTTGCTTCATACCTTAAAGACCTTAAGAACCTTTTGACTTGAGTGATCGGTGAGAGGGGGATTTTCTTGCATCCTTATCTTATTCTTATCATCCCTTTAGGTCACTAGGGACGTCTCCATTGGGGTAACTTTGATATACTCCTAAACAAAAATGGGTTTCCTATTAAGGTGACAATGATAGGTCACCCCCTGTTACACCAATCTTGGTTTCACTTGCCTTGGGATTTGGGTAAGTACAAATTGTGCGATAACAGGGTCTGTTATAGTGAAAGTTGTAGGTTGGGAAAAGCCCAACCCAACCAAGGAACAAGTGCTACAACTATGGCAATCCTACACCCAATGTCGCCTCGATGTAGGTCCCGCACTTCAAGGGTGACTAGGTCACTCTAGGGAGGCGATCCCTGTGACCCAAAGGAGATTGAGACAAATATGGAAGGAAGTGGAAATGGAGCCCCTATAGGTCAAGTCTAAATAGAATGAAGGGTAGGGAGAGATGTCTTGTAAGTCAAGCAAACGTTGCCCCACAAGTGTAGTGTTTTTTCGGATGATTTTACCTACCTAAGACACAAGAAAACACACCTTGCAACAGTATATGTTAGTTGGATCAACAAGTTAAGCTTGTTATCCCTAATTTGCAGCAGTAAATAACAGTATATATCAACAAATAAATTATACTAGAAGCTGCTCAATAAGTGTTAGATATCAAGTAGAAAATACAAGAGAAAGACTAGCTAAACTCAAGATGAAAAGCCAAAGTTATAGCACAAAAGATAAGGCCGTTGTAAACAATTGTCTACAACAAATTATATTAGCCTTATGGTTGTGACATTCAATGTATTACAGCAAGAAAATCAGCCACTGAAATCATTTCAAAAGTTTCCAAAAAGTGCACTAGGACAAGTAGAGTAAGTGTGCAAACTTTGAGGAAAAAACAATGATTGATAAGAGAGTTATTAAAGAAAGTATGTTAGGGTTTCTGCAGCCCTAATGGTTGAAGATGAAAATTTGTAATAGAAGCAATAAGTAGCCCTTGGATGAGGACACCCTAGTGGCTGTGAGGTGCCCAAGGCACAAGGAAGACAATCCACTTTTGCAAGAAGTAAAAAGACCGAAATTCACATTTTCCAATGCAATAATTTATATCTCCAATGCAACAAAAATATGACTAATGCCTTTACTATTGGGTTAATGGAGTCACAAGGAGATTAGAGAAGCTACCTCCTTGGGGGTGTAATCCATTTTACTTCCCAAGGCAAGTTTATCTAAGCTAGAGTTTAATATAAGAGGGTGTATGCCCTTATATTTCTCTTAACAAACCCTTGTAAATGAGATGAAGCAATAAAATGAAGCAAAAATGGTGAAGACTATGGTGGGGATGTATGCCCTTATACTTCCCACCTAGTTCCTAGCATAACAATACTTGACTTGAATAAAATTATAGCAAGAGAGTAAAAACCATACCAAGATCAAGAGAGATGTTAAGACAATCCACCGCAAGAGCTAGAAAATAACCTTCCAAGTCTAGCGCATCACTTCTTTCATTAACCATTCAAAAATTCAGCCATACACAAGTGCACAAGAGCTAAAATAGCTAAGGAGGCCGAAAATTTCAAACCAAGTCCTCTTGTGAGAGGAAAGTTATGATTCAAAATAAGAGCTTATGATCTCTATTTATACAAAAGTTAGCTAACATAGCTTGTCCACAAAATAAGGAGTAAAACACAATATTAGGGGTCAACAACCTTAATCTTGCCCCCTTAACACAATAATATTAAACAATTCACTTAAAATTTCATCCTTTGCACAAATTAAACTCTACTCTAGGATGATGTCACCCCTTTAGGGGACGTTTTGCCACTTTGAGGAGGTCATTGGTGTTGGAGAAGTATGGAAGGGCCTCCCAAGGCCATGTATCAAGCATCTAGGTGATCTCATCATGGTGAAGACCCTCTTCTCCTCAAAACGTTCAAGTGCAAATGAGTGGCACCTCACCACCAAGTCCTAGCCCCTATAGTCATGATGTCATGCTAAAAAATGGGACGTTTTTCCCCTCCTAGTAAAATCGTTTGGCAAGCAATGGGTGGGCTAGGTCGTCCAAGTCATCATCAAATCCATCCAAGTTATATTTCTCTCACCTGGAATGCGGGCCCCTGGCATCCAACCTGTGGCTTGTAGCCCCCAAGCTAGGATTGTTCTCCCAAAACTGTCCACCAGTTGGGTCCTGCAAAGACAAATGAACACGACCTCCAAGGATCTCAAGTCATAACATCATGATAAGTGGATCCAATCAATAAATAAGCCATCTAAGCATGTGCATCAAAGATTACTTTATCAAACAATTAACAACTCAAAGACAATATGTGACTTGTCAATCTTAAGTATGGGAGGGTTGAAGAGGTGCCTTATTGGGTATATCTTGCCCTAGGTCAAGGAGAGCCTCCAATAGGTCCCTCTCTAAGCCATGTAAAGTGTATGAGGTGGATGGGGTCAAGATTCGATGGGAATAGGGCTCATGAGATACTAGGGGTAATAATGTCTCATTCATGGGTGCCTTTGTAGAGGGTGTGTGGTCCCTTCGTCTATAATGAATTTTTTCCATGCCTGTTATTTTTCTTTTATCTTTCTTTATTTATATCTTCTTTCATAATAGCACAAGGAGAGGTTGGAGGTCATTTCCCTGGCGTGGTGACCAAATGGTGGAAATGTCACCCACAAATGCCTAATGGAAATGAGAAGGTTGGATTGTGATGAGACCCCCTTTCTTTCAGCCATGCAACTAAGAGTCATTGCCCTAGTTTGGTGACCAGATAATGACAATGTCATACCACTAGATATCCATGGACATGATAGGTCGGCTCGTGATGAGACCTCATATCCTTCAATCTACCTTTCAGGTTTTTCGTTATTATATTATGGGTCCCCTTTTATTCAAAGATAAGCATTTTATTTCTTTCTTGGGTGATCCATGGGCAAATCATCTAGAAGGTTCATATATAGCTTTTATATTTTACCCAACACCAACCCCTCTTGGCCTTTATCCCCTTCTTCCCATAGAATGAGGGACAACTCCTTCTTGGGTCAATGAAGGGGAATAATGATACGCATTTTATGAGAAGAACGAAATGAATACAGATTATTAACAGGTGCTTAACACAAAATAACAGAGATACATTAAAACTGGTTTTCTATTCAATAATGAAATAAGCTGAAACTGTAAAATGCAGCGGAAACAAGCTTGTTGGAATGGTGGTGACTTATCTCTGAGAAGAGATGTGACGGCTGTGCTCATTCGCAAGAATATGATTACAATGAGGTTCTGAAGGCCTTTTTACAATAAGAAGGAATGTCAAAAACCCTAGACATCCAAAAACCCAACCCTAGGAGATGAAGCACCAAAAGTCATGTGGGACCTGTTTGGGTAAGTTAGTACATCAACTTCCCGGGGTCGTAACTTT
Source organism: Picea mariana (assembly GCA_032191745.1). NCBI lineage: Eukaryota > Viridiplantae > Streptophyta > Pinopsida > Pinales > Pinaceae > Picea > Picea mariana. The sequence goes on along the minus strand of JASDQU010391038.1, from coordinate 735 downwards.
TGCATACGATCTCTGTTTTAGGCGTATGATAGCCCGTTGGAAAGGTATCGTTGAGGAGATTCATTTTGGGGCCTCAATCATGTTGTATGCCATCATTGAGAATCTCGATCCCGAAAAATCTTCATTTGGGCCCTCAAAATGGTCTCGGAAGTTAAAAACTGCTAAAAATAGTAAATTGCCAAAATTGTCAGAAAATTGTTTTGAGCCAGTCGGAGAAGGTGGGTGGACACCGATATCCACCTAGATCAATCCTCCCTCCTTAGGAAGCAATGGTCTCCATTGCGTTGAGTTCCCCCATCAGATGAGGAAATTTCTGTTGAATTTGGCCCCAGGTGAGCCACTTGCCTTGGTGCAGGAGCTGCCCTGCTTTGACAACTCGATAAAGCTGGATCCTTTGCTGTCGAGTTCCCTTGATATGTGTGTCCACAATATGATCATTGGATTCATGTTGTATGTAGTCAGGGTTGAGATCTGTTGGTGTCAATTGTTTTGCTACGCCTGAGGTGTCCAATAATGGTGGGAAATAAGGGCGAAGGAGATCCATGTTGAACACTAGGTGCAGTCCAAGGAAAGGAGGAATGTTGAGCTCAAAAGTATTATCCCCCACGGCCTTGGTGATGGTGTACGACCCATAATGGAGTGGGTGAAGCTTCCAATGGGGTCCTGTAAGCCGTTCTTTCTGCAAGTGCAACCAAACTTTGTCTCCCACCTGAAACTTATGTGGCACCCGATTTT
>JASDQU010391022.1:0-11005 GCA_032191745.1 Picea mariana | reverse complement strand
TATTCGATGTATTAGGTGACGTGGTCTGTGGAGGTTTTGCCACTCCATTGAACTATGCAGATTATTTTGTAATAATTACAGATAATGGATTCGATGCATTATTTGCAGCTAATCATATTACTGGCTCTATAAGGGAAAAAGCTCGTACACATCCACTCCGATTAGCAGGCTTGGTTGGAAATCGTACATCTAGAAGAGATCTTATCAATAAATATGTAGAAGCCTGTCCAACGCCCGTAATAGAAGTATTACCTATTATCGAGGATATCCGAGTTTCCAGAGTCAAGGGTAAAACCTTATTTGAAATGGTTGGATTTGAACCATCCCTTAACTATGTGTGTCAATATTATCTAGACATAGCAGATCAAATATTGTCCCAACCAGAAGGTATTGTTCCAAAAGAGATTCCAGATCGGGAATTATTCAATTTACTCTTTGATCTTTATCTAAATCCCATTGGTGGTGGGGGACAGAAAAAAAAGAATCAGGAAAATTTACTTGGGTTTACGAGGATTTAGAATCAACAATTTATCCACAATTCGCAACGACATAAGGACAACACCTCTCCCACAACCTCCATGAACTTTATGGCGACTCATTCTTGGGCACAGTAAAGGAAGCCAAGGCCAATAAAATAATAAAGGATAAAGAGGCCAAAGGATAGTGCTCCATTGATTGAGATCCAATCCTCCAGCCCACCTTCACCTGCTATGCAGCCATGTCAACCGTATTGATTGATGCCGACAGGTCATTCCATATAAGGTTTGTTGGTTGAGTCACGCTTCCTCCCATTCGCCCGAGGATATTATAGCTACTGAGCTTGGAGGTGTAGCCATTTTCCCAATTTATCTATCTACTGTCATGGAGGGCCGGCGGGCGTATAGAAAACTTACTTATTAATCGGTTGAGTCGGGGCAGCGAGCCCATTACCCTAACTCCTTCCTCCATCCATTCCAAGTTCCCACTAGAAGAGATTGAGACAAGTTATTGTCATACGTGATATCGAGTTAGCCAGGCAGGGTGGTTGGGTTTGATAGGAACAGAATCACGCTCTGTAGGATTTGAACCTATGGCATCAGGTTTTGGAGACCTACTGGTGAATCTAGCCAAGGTACTATCACTTGCATGCATGGTTTCTATATTGACAATCTTGTATTTACTTGGACCGCATGGATTAAATAAGAGATTGAATGCTAACTCATCTTCTGTTAATGGACCATGTAGCTCATGTTCTATGCCTTTAGGCAAAATAAGGTTATCGAATTAAACTAACTCATCACTAATATTAAAAAAATCAAACTACCTAAAATAACCCATCCATTGGTGGTCCATAAAAATAACATACCTTCACTTTATGAGATGTCTCTAGTCTTCTTATTAAGCTATTTCCCTATGTCCAATGGAAGGAATGATATGATGGTTTTTGAAAAAAAAAAAAACTTAAAAATACCTCATATTTATATAAAAATACTTATAGTTATATAGTTTTTATAAAATAGTTTAAATTTATTTTAACATTATATTTACCCAATGTTAGTGGAGATTAAATTCAACATTTAACAATATATTTAACATTAATTGATAATATTAAAGTTAAGAATCATTACTTGATAATTCTAAAGTTAAGATTGATCTGAGCTAATTGCAATGACTCATAGTTTTGTATAATTAAGAATAGCATAATTTGCTATATTTAAGATGATTTTGAATGAAAATATGTTTGACCCAATTGAATTATTTGTTTGGAGCCAAGGTTTCTTGATTGTATCTACATACAACAACTTCATAGGGTTGTTCCCTAAAGATATGGACATATTGTTCCACCTTTAGCATCTAGATTTAAGAGTAGGTTTTTTTGGTAGAAGTATTCCCTTCTCATATTAAACATATGCCAATCTCAAGTTTTTGGGTCTGTCGAGAATAATCTTAGGAAATATTCTACGAGAGCTAGGAAAAATTTGCATGTTGCAAACATTGTTATTAGGGTATAATAAGTTGAAGGGAGGAATTCCTTCAGAGTTTTCTCATGTCTTCGATTATCTCTCGTAATTTTCTTTCAGGGACCATTCCTATTCAAATAGGTAAGTTGAAGAGTTTTACAATTTTCAATGTTTTGTTTAACCATCTATGTGGGAAGGGTCCCAAATAGTTCATGTGATGTCCCTATCCTTGTAACTTTAGCTCTGGAGTAACACATTCACGGATATTCTTCCTTGATAACTTAGCAAATATATGAACCTCATGTTGAAATCAATGCACCTTAAAAACAAACATAAAGACATCAAGTTGAAATCAATGAATTGTAAAAACATACATAAGGGTCTCATGTTAAAATCAATGTTCCATAAGAACACACATGAGGAACCCATACTAAACTCAATGCACTGTAAAAAAAAAAATATAATAACTACACATTGAAATCAATGCTCCATAATAAAAACCAAGAACCTCATGCTAAAATCAATACACAATAAAAGAAAACTCATGAAATCCATGTTGAAACCAATGCATTGTAAAAAAAATAAAAAAATCCATGTTAAGATCAATACAAAGTATACACGAACATGAGACATTTGTGTTGAAATCAATGCACCATTGATGTCAGAGCTTCCCTTGGATTTAGCAAGCCTACACATACAAAAAAAAAAACCGTTTTTATTTTATTTTATTTCAATTCTGTGGATTTTCAGCAGTAACACCAGTCCGCTATTTTGATCAACACACTTTTATATATTGGATTCAAAGACTACAGTTTGGATATATTTAGAGGACACATTTCTCTATCTTCTTACCAAATTTCATCAAAACTTATTGGGTTTTGGTACCACATATATTTCTAGAGCTAGCATGTAGAAATTCCATATTTTTGCAGTAACCGAGAGTAAGCGTTTTGATCAACGCACCTTTAACTATTGGAGTTAGTGATCCGGATTTTATGAGCATAACGAAATGAATACAGATTATTATCAAAAGATGCTTAACACAGAATAATAGAATTACAATAAAATTGGTTTCTATTCAATAAGGAAATAAGCTGAAACTGTAAAATGCAGCGGAAGACAAGCTTGCTAGAATGGTGGCGGCTTATCTCTGAGATGAGATGTGAACGTTGCCCTTATTCGCAAGAAGATGTCTACAATGAGGCTCTCAAGGCCCTTTTAAAATAAATATGAATGCCAAAACCCTAGATATACAAAATCCTAACCCTAGGAGATGAAGCGCCAAAAGTCACGTGGGCGCCGTTGGGGTAAGTTAGTACATCAACTTTCTGGGGTCGTAAGTTTTGCATACGATCGTCGTTTTAGGGCACATGATAGCCCGTTGGAAAGGTCTAACCGAGAAGAACGATTTTCAGCTAGCCTAGGTTGGTGATTTTGAGTCTATCCTAGGCCCCAAATCCCCAAAAAACATCGTTTAGAGCATCAAAACGACCCTAGAAGTTTGGAACCCGAAAAACTGTTGAAAAGCTGTCAAGGTGGATTTTTTTTTTCAAGCTAGTGGAATAGGTGGGTGGCCACCGATATCCACCTGGATCAATCCTGCCTCCTTAGGAAGAAATGGTCTCCATTGTGTTGAGTTCCTCCATCAAATGAGGAAATTTCTATTGAATTTGGCCCCGGGTGAGCCACTTGCCTTGGTGCAGGAACTGCCCGACTTTGAGAATTTGATAATGCTGGATCCTCTGCTTGCAAGTTCCCTTGACCTGTTTGTCCACAATCTGATCACTGGATTCCTTTTGTATGCAGTCAGGGTTGAGCTCTGTTGGTGTCAGTTGTTCTGCTACCTCTAAGGTGTCCAATACTGGTGGGAAATAAGGCCGAAGGAGATTCATGTTGAACACTAGCTGCACGCTAGGGAAAGGAGGAATGTTGAGCTCAAAAGAATTATCCCCCATAGCATTAGTGATGGTGTACGACCCATAACAGAGTGGGCGAAGCTTTCGGTGGGGTTCTGTAAGACGTTCTTTCTGCAAGTGAAACCAAACTTTGTCACCCACCTAAAACTTATGTGGCACCTGGTGTTGATCATGGCACTTCTTGTACTTGTCATTGAAATTCTGTAGGATATCCTGAACCTGTTGGAAGATGTGTTGGATCCACTCAATGAACCGGGTGGCTTTGTCAGCTTCAGTTGGAGAAAGATATGAGTCGGTCGAGGTGACCACAAGGGGTAGTGCAACATCGATGGGACCCAATGGTTGGAATCCAAACTCTACTTGGAAGGGGTTGTGGTCGGTTAAGCTATGCAAGGCTTGATGGTAGCTATGTTGGACATACAGAAGACTCTTATCCCATGTGCGAGGGTGCTTGGAATTATACATACGCAGGATATGCATGATCATTCGATTTACAACCTCGATTTGGTCATTTTTCTAGGGGTGGAAGGCCGTGGATTTGGTGAGCTTGGTGTCCAACAGTGACCCGAGGCTCGACCAGAATGTGCTAAGAAATTGACTTTCCTGATCTGAGACAATGGTTTGTGGGATTCCAAAATGTACCTAGACTCGTTCAAAGAAGAGATTGGCAATGGCCTCTGTTGTGATGCTCTTCTTGCAGGTGACCATAATCGCTATCTTAGAAAAGTGATCAACAACCACAAAATCACAGTCATTTCCCTGCTTGGTGGACGGGAGGCCGGACATGTAGTCCATTGAGATGGATTCCCATAGTCTGTCAGGAGTAAAAAGAGGGATGTACAGGCCCTGTTTCTTAGTGGTCGGTTTGGAAATAACATAGGTAGTGCAGGATCTGATATAATTGTTGACCTCCCGTCAAATTTTCGGCTAGTAGAAATGTTTTTTCATCATCACCACTGTCTTTTCAACGTCGAAGTGTCCTGCCACTCGACTATAGTGGGATTCCTAGATCATCTTCTCTTTCTCACTTGATGGAACGCAAATATGGCCCAGACGACACAACAACCCATCATGAAGATGGAAATTATCGACAACTGCGTTTGCGCCCAACATTTGGTAGGTGGTGGTGAAGTTCGGGTCTATCTCGTAGAGTTGGGGCAATCTAAAGGTCTCATGGTCACAAGAGTTTAGCACCATGGTGAGTGTCGCACCTGGTGGTCTGCTGAGGCAATCAATGATGTGCTTGGTGCTTCATGTTTTATACTTGATGTTGAGGTGGAAATGCTGCAAGTATGTGGAGCACTTCTTATGGAAGTCATTCTGCAATTTTCCTTATGTCTGCATGAACTGCAATGGCTTATGATCAGTGTGAATGATTGTCTCCTTCCCAAGAATGTAATGTCTCCACTGGCGGTAGACTTTTACATTGGAGTACATTTCTTTGTCGTAAGTAGGGTACTTACAAACAACATCTGATAGTGTCTCACTATGATAGGCCACAGGGTGGCTGTCCTGAGTGAGAATGACGCCCACAACATAGTCTCAAGCATCTGTCTCGATCTCAAAGGGTTGTTGTAGGTCCGGTAGTAAAATTACTAGGGCTGAGCACAAGCGCAGCTTCAAATCATCGAACACTTTTTGTTGGGACCGTCCCCACACAAATTTCTCCTTACCACCACCTCTGGTTATTTCGTTGAGGGCCCATGCAATATGGGAGAATCCCAACACGAACCTGCAGTAGAAATTGGCAAGGCCCAAGAAGCTTCGAAGCTCAGTGAATGTGGTTGGGGCTGGCCAGTCATGGATGAATTGGATCTTGGTTGGATCCACATGTACACCATGCTGATCAAATATGTACCCTAGGTAATGGACCCTGTCCATGCCGAAGGAGCATTTTTCCAAGTTGGCATATAGCTTGCGCTGTCGGAGGGTGTGCAAAACCTGTTGAATATGTTGCAAGTGTTCTTCCCAAGTCTTGTTGTAAATAAGAATGTCATCCAGATACACCACTACAAAATTATTGGTGAATGGTCGTAGGATATCATTCATCATCCTCATGAAAGTGGCTGGAGAATTTTTCAAACCAAAGGGCATGACCAACCATTCAAAAAGACCTTCCTTTGACCTGAAGGTGGTCTTCCATACATCTGTCTGTTCTATCAAGACCTGGTGGTAGCCAAACTTTAGATCAATCTTATTGAAGTATTAGGCCCCCGTTAGTTGATCAAGGAGGTCATAGATTCAGGGAATCGGGTATCGGTTTTTTACTGTGATTTTATTCAGGGCACGGTAATCAATGAAGAGTCGCCATGCTCCATCTTTCTTCTGTACCATCATGATTGGGTTCCCGCAAGGTGATGAGATGGGATAGATGTGCCCCATTTTGGAGAAGTTCTTGGATCTGTTGCTTGATCCCCTCATTCTCTAACAGAGAGTGGCAATAGACTGGCCCATTGGGAAGCGGTGTGTCGGGGGTCAGATCGATAGGGTGCTTGACCTGAGAGTGCAGCGGTACCCTAGTAGGTGAGGAGAAGATATTTGATTATTCTTCCACGACCTTATCTACTTGCCTCTACTATGTGGAGAGGTCGGCCACAGAGACCCTGGATGTGGTTGTGATCTTTCGTTCATTCTGAGAGTGAATCACAAAGAAGAAAAACTTCCCTGTTTAAGAGATGACCTTCCTGCAATGCTTGGCAGAGATCAAGAAAATAACACTAGGTGGGACTGCCTCGGGTATCCTGTACAATTTCTTGTTCAAAGTAATAATAACACTGTGAGACCTAGACTCACATACAACATGGTGTTTCCATAAATATGGTTGGCCCAAAAGAACATTACAAACTTCGAGAGGGGAAACATCACACAATACCTCGTCTTTGAAGGGATTGATGTCGTATGACAAGCGACATTGTTGGATGATGCATATTTCGCTTCCTTGGCAGAGCCATTCGATGGTGTAGGGTTGCGGGTGCGGCATTTTCGGCAGGGCGATTCGCTTGACAACCTCTGCTGAGATGAAGTTCTTCTAGATACCACTATCAACGATGAAGTGCAGCGGGGTACCCTTCACTCACATCTGTGAATGAAAAAGGTGCTCGCCTTTCTCTGGCTCGTCTGGTTCATCGGGTTGGAGCTTGGTGGTAGGAACGGTAGCACTGGGTTATGCGTCAATGATCCGTCTCCCCCTTTCTGGTTCTAACTTAGATTCGGAACCCACATTTGATTCATAGTCTTTCACCTTAGCCGCCAACGACTTCTTTGAGCGGCAATCAACAATGTTATTCCAGGGGCTGTTATGGAAGTCAAACCACTTCCCGATATCTTTCTTTGTCTTTTCGGTGTCCTTTTTTTCTTGCAGCCTGGACTGGTTGTCCTGGGGCGGTCCATATCTGCTCTGTCCTTTGTTCTGTAGGTTGGGGCCGCATTTTCCTAGCTTTTGCTGTGAGGGGTTCCCAGGCCCAAATTGTCGTGTCTTTTGTTTGAGATTATGTTCGATTTTGACGGCATATCGGTAGGACGCGCCCAAGGATGAGATGTCTAGAAAATCCATTTTGGTTTGGATGTATCTATGCACGTCGCAATACTTGAGCATTAGATGTCCCTTAGAATATTTGATACCCAGCTTTGTGTGCAAGGTATGGAAGATATTTGTGAACTCGGGCACTACTTGGTTTCTTTCCTTCCGCAACGTGGTCCATTTTGTGTACAGGTCATTTTGTATACAAGTCATGCGCATGTGCATCTGCATGTAACAACATGGGAAAATTCGTTGAAATGTTTACAGCATACACTTCTTTGAAGTTTTGGGGTTTTCAAGCTTCAAACAAAACACCACTCTGGACAAAAAAATAACTGAAGAGTTTAGCTTTGCTTTGCAACTTCTGAAGGCATATCACAGTTGGGTTGGGGTTTTGTTTGCATGGCATATTAAGTTTTGCGTATTTTGTTCCTCATGTTTTGCCATATTTTTGCTGTGCAGGACGCTGACATAATGTGGCTGCGAAATCCCTTGGGAAGGCTGGCAGAAGATGCTGACATCCAGATGACATGTGACAAATATAATGGCAACGCTTTGAGTGTCAAGAACGACGCCAACATAGGTTTCATGTACGTCCGTTCCAATGAACGAACCAACAGCTTCTACAGATACTGGTATCTGTCAAGACGCTTTTTCCCGGGCCAGAAAGAACAGGACGTCTTTAATTTTCTCAAGTACAGAAGCGGATTTGCTCGAAGGGGGATGAAATTTATGTTCTTGGAAACCAAGTACTTTGGGGGATTTTGCGACAGGAGCCAAGACATGGACGATGTTTACACCATGCACGCAAACTGCTGCAAAGGCCTGAAGGCCAAGCTCATTGATTTGAGAAATGCACTTGATGACTGGATGGAATACAGAAACCCCACTGTCAATTCATCGTCTCCCAATCTGGGAGAATGGAGACCCACTGTTGCATGTCTAAATTCCTGGTGGCCTTAAACTATTTGTTTTGTTTTGATCAACATATGTATCCAGTGGTAGAGTATTTACTACAATACAATTACTGTATAACTGTAGCAATATGGGAGTAGAGAATATACTACAATACAATTACGGTATAACTGTAGCAATATTGGTGTAATATACATGTGTATATACATTTTAAAAGCCATTCCTGTTAAAGTAGATTCCATTCTTCTCTTTTTAGCCCCTATAGGTTTGTAGCCAGATGATACTTGGATGTAGATTTTCCATTTTACAGTTTCTGTAAGGAGTTAGCATTCAATCTAGATGTAATCCATGTGGATTTTTCATTTTGCAGTTTATGTAAGCAGTTGGCAATCAATCTAAATGTAATTAATTTATGTTAGAAGTTTTACAATTTCAGTAATTTAGTTGGAAGTAACTTTTTTTTGTTTGTTAGGATGTTTTTGACCACAACAACTCTTATCATGGTTGAATTTTTTGGTCTCTCCTCCTAATAGGAGCTGGTTTTGAATCTGATTCTCAAGCAAAAATGAATAACTCTATTAAGATTTGACTAATAAAAGATAACTTTTAATTACAGTTAAAGTTACATTTGCCATCGATTGATGGAAATTCTTTTGATAATACTGCAAGCAATACCCAGTTTGGGTAATTGGGTACCTGTCTTTAATTTTCATGACCGCAAAACCTGTTGCATTTTTTTTTTCTTGAATATTATTGAAATCAAACAATGTATTTGTTAGCAAAATCACAATATTACATTGTTTAAAGTTTTTGAATATCTAAATAGATCATTCTCAAAAACCAAAACTCACTTACAATATATAATCTCAATTATTAAAATATGTAATTCTAACTATTCTTTTAAATTTTTAACCAGATTTTAAACAAATCTCATTAAAAAAAACATACCAAAAAAAATAAAACATTCATTTAAAAAACATACCAAAAAAACATAAAGCATTTAGACTGACAAAACCTATCAGAGTCTCTTGAGATTGAGATTTGACTGACAAAACCATCCAAGAGTCCCTTGCCATGGTTTCCGGAAAGTTGAAGACGCAAATTATATGTTGGATGCGATCTCTACATCAAGAAATTAGCTGCGTGCAAATTTAAAAAAAATTTATGGCGATCTGATGCACAGCCAACCCATACTAACATTAATGGTGACAGGGTGTTTTTGTCGTTGGAGAAATAGATTTGTTTTCAACTTTTGTCAACATCGAACTATATTTATACTTTTCTTAAGTGCCCATATGAGATGGATTGAAATATACTTTTCTTAAGTGCCCTCCTCCTTTTTGTTTTTTGCTTTTTAAATGATACTATGCAATTGGTAGATCCTTGTATAGTTGTACTTCAAACAATAAGGTAATCATCCTTTTTCAGAATTTTTTTTAAGGAGAAATATTGTCTTGAAATTTAGCGCAGTTTATATTGGATTGATGACATAAATATCATATACTAATAATCTAATTTAAAGTACCAAAACGATATTGCATTATCTAAAGTACCAAAAAGATATTAAGTATGGTGGATTTATTTTTATAATAAAAATAATAATTTGAATTTATAATTTTGTTAATTTTTTTATGTGATAATTAAAGTTATATTTTCTATTTTTTGATTATATATTACAAAATTAATTAGCAATAATCACTTTATAAAAGTGGTTGATATAAGTGGAAGGATATTTTTAATTTAGAAAAGTGAAAAATGATATAAGTTTATATTAACCACTTTTATAAAGTGGTTGTTGCTAATACATTATAAAATAAGTACATTAAAGTATTACATTATTATGTTAAATAAATAATATAATAAAACATTATTCATACATTAATAAAATATATAAACATTAATAATATATTAATACATTGATGTGAAAATACATACAACTTTAAATATAACTTCAAATCCAAAGAGGAATAAAGTATTTATAAATAAAGAGTTAAATTGATGGAAAATTAATAAAATATTAAAGTATTATTAATTAAAATTTTATAAATCATTCATACATAAATAAAGTATATTTCCATAGAAATATGGAATAAAGTAAAAATACATTTATAATACATATAGAATAAGTACATTACATTAGTGTACTGAAATACTACTTTATCAATTAAATAATACATTAATGATATATCAATTAATGTATAAAATAATAAATTCATTGTTGTGTAAAAGTGTTAAATGTATTAACTAATTAAAACATTAATGTAATCTACAAATTAAATTATTAAAATATTAATAAAAGCATTAATATAAGATGGAATGCATTATTTAATTAATAATAATAATAGGACGATGATGATGATGATGATGATTAACATCCACTAAGACCTAATTGGTCTATCATACCTTAAGAGAGTAAGTGATTACTTGTGATTCTTTAGAATTTTGTTTCTGTGCTCGAAAAGTATTAAGAGAAGCTTTCCAAGATCACCATACTTTTGTTGAGTTAAGAGGTTAGGAAGGTTGGCAGTGTGATCAATATTTTGAAAATGAGATCTAATATGGGTATAGGATGGACAATCTAAGAGAAAGTGCTTTTCATCTTCAACCTTCTTAGTGTCACAAAGGTGACACACTCTTTCATCCCATTGCATTTTAGGAATTGACCAACGCCCAGTTTCACTATGGAGCTCGTGAGAATTTGTTCTTATCTTAAC
>JASDQU010391020.1:0-11043 GCA_032191745.1 Picea mariana | reverse complement strand
AGTTGGTCTTAAAGGAACAAATCCAAGCAAATCCAAGTGGATTGAGGTTGGAAGAGTGAGGGAACTATACCCTCATCTTCAAATAGACTGAAAATAGTCTTTTGGAGGTCCAAAAGCTTTCCAATGGGGAGGTGTGATCAGGGGATCAAATTTTGCTCAAAAATTCAAAGTGCTCATAATCACTTCAAATTGAACAAGAGTGTAGGCCTCGTCGTTATGAACCCAACGCAACTCGTTTGGGTTCAAACAGACGTCAAGAGCGAGAGATATCGCATTCTGTTCAAATTTACAAACAGGCAAAAAAAAGGGTTGCTGACTGTACAGTCCGTACGGACGCTGACGTGGCAGGTCGTACGACACGTGGCGGACGGGCATTCAGATAGTTGGCAGGTGACTTGGCATGTTTGGCATTGAACGGAATGACGACACGTGGCCCAGTCAATGGCCGCCACGTGTCATCCATTTATTGGTTTAAAACTTATGTCGTTGGTCGGAGTCAACCCCGTGACCTCTGGGCAGGGGCAAAGACTTGGCAAAGAGCCGCCAACTGGTGCGCCACCAGTTGTTCCTTGTTATATATATGGTGCAATATATATATATGTTTGTATATGCGTGTCGTTTGGGCGCGACCGGGCCGGGGCTTAGCCCCAGCCCTTGGTCGCACGATATGTTACATATAACCCACAGCTATGTCATATGAACGCGTGCGCACGGTTGTGTTTATTCCCACGGTTATATCAACAACCCACCATTTCGCCTTTGACCATTGGCTTATGTAACGGGAGCCTATGTTAATGCTAGCGCGTGGATGCATGGGTCATACGACCTGGCCCTTGACGGTTAGGGGCTAGGTGCGCCCGTAACTGTCCTACAGTTTGCACGGTTCGCGCGATTGCGTCCGGTGCTAGGTTTTTACACTTAAATATGTATGTGGGTTAGGTTGAGCCAACAAGAGTGTTTTTTGTAGATGCAGAGACAGCAAGCTTAAAGGGGGGGACTTCCAGGAAGCCTATCTTCTTCATTTTTTGGCCAAACGAGGTGCCGAAAAAGCCCAACTAGGGGTTTTTGGACGTTTTGAAGCCATTGGAGCAATCTATTTGGCATTTTGAGAATTGTAAAGCACATTTTTGATCACTTTGAGAAAATAATACAAATGATCCATTGGAAGCTAGACCAGGAGATGTAGCCCGAGGGGTGAACTCCTTTATCATTTATTGTGTTATGTGTTTTCTGTTCATTGATTATGATGTTGTTTATATGCATCTTGAATGAGTAAATCCTATTAAAAATTGTGTTGCAAAGATGATCCATTTGCATTTTAACACATAAATTTTACTTGCAAATATTTTCAAGAATACAAGTCTTCTTCATTTTTAAATCAAAACTGCTTCAAGTCTTCCAATAATATATGATCCAAAATGTATCATATCTCTAGAAAACAAATCGTTTCCCAGTGGAGTCTCCAAAAATGTTGACACTTGAATTCATCAGGACCGAAACGACAACCTCATGAGGACGTTAGTCCCCCTTCGTTTTTAGAGAGGCGGTTCTCCTCTTTGGCTAAAAGATATATCTTTGAATATCCTGAAGTAGTGAGAGTGCTAGACAACAAACCCCAAATATTTTTTTCTTGGATTTAAATGAAAATGGTTTTTCAATAACCCAATATGATCTTTATGTGCATCAAAAGTCTTTTTACAATAATAAAATATTGAATGAGGGCTTCAATATCATAATTAAATTGTGGTCAACATCACACACAATCTTCTTAATCATACATAAATGCATCCATGTCTTCTTCATGAAAAATAAGAGAGAATAATTTGATCATCTCAAAGAACTTTAAAAGAGTATTGTTATCAAGATCAAAAGAGAATTTGATAGGTCAACCTCAAATATCTCATTGTTGGCACAGGGGCAAGCCCGGGGTTCAAAACTACAAGAGCACACCAACAAAACCCTAACTACCAGCCCTTTCGGCAACATCTGCGAAGCAAATGAAGTCTCACCTGAGGTAGAGGCAGGGGTGGTTGCAGGACTCAAGTGTCTGCAACCTAAGCTGGGACACAGATCTGTGATTATATCGCTTACAAATCACTTAGCATCGGTCATTCATCAATATTCAACCCTTATTATACTTTGCAGATAGCACAGAGCATCGCAGCATTCACTTAGATCTAAGGTATTTTAGTACTTAGCAACAACAAAACAGATCGGATCCAGTAGATCATCACTAAGCATCTTCATACATATCAAATCTACTATTCATACACATCTAATGAAGCACAAAGAATAAGTAGATCTATCTAAATATATCAAAGCACCTAGCCAAAGTAGAGATAAACACATCAAGTCAAAGCATAGAGCATAACACACAGATTTACATGGTTCACCCCCACCCTGGGGCTACGTCCACCAACTCTTCTTCTTTATTATCGTCGGTCAATCGGTTACAAGCAAAGAGCCGTAGAAACCCTTACTTCACACAGGACAGAAGATCTGCGCAGCTCGCTAGATCCTTCTTCCTTACCTTTCAGCACAAAGCCTTCTATATCTTCACACAGGGACTTGCACTAAGCTCTACAAGCCTACACAAAATGCGCAAAACTCTCGATCACACAGATCCCTTCTTGGCACTTAGCCTAAATCACATAGATACAATACAATACAATTCAACTCTCCTTCTTACATTGCCTATCCTTCTATTTATACATACAAAAGTGGGCCTAAGCGAGGGTGAACCCATGAGCCAACATCCCTTTCCTATTACATATTCCCAAAACCCAAAATGGGCCCAAAAGTGGGTCGAGATTCTGCAATCTCCGCTTCGTCTGGCGCTCCATCTTTGATAGGTTGTCGAAGTCCCAAAAACGGTCAAATATGACCAAGTGTTCCCAAAACTTGGTCAAGGGCCAACAGGCCCCCAACACTCACTTGTGACTCGTCCCAAGTCACTCTGGTCTTAGAAATTCTGCCTCAAATGCCTCAAGCTTGGCTCAAGCTGCTTCAACCTGCTGCAATTCTATGGCCTCTTTCTCAGTGAACTCCTGGATGAGTGTGTCATTGGCTGGTGCTTCTAGGCGTTGTTCTGCTGCACTCACAAACTGTTCAAGTTCTAGTCCTTGGTTTTCAACTTCAGTGAATAGTTGACATGCATTCTCTTGCACTGGTTGAATTCGTTGAGAGACTTCCATCACTTTACTCTGAATTGTGTGGATCTGTTGTTGGGTCATGCGCTGCTCTGGAAGCCTCTTCATTCTTTCAACTGGTGACAAGGCCTTCAACTGCACTTGTAACATATTTGCATGTTGCTTTGCTTCTTGGAGCTATGACTCCAATGTTTGTAACTCTAGATTCTTCGTGAGGTTTTCGTACATCTGAGCGCTCCTAGAGCTCATCTTCTTTCACTTCAAGGCAAGAGCTTTCATTCTACCAACTGCGTTGTGAGCAGCTGCCTCTCTTAGGTCTCTGATTTCTTGAGGAGTCTCGGGCACAGTACGAAGTTCTAGATCTGCGATGCGTTGTTGAAGTTGTTGGATCACTCCTTCCAATTGTGCCACCTATTGTGGAACTCGTTCTTCTATCTAGACTTCGTTGACTGTCACAGAGCGGAGTGCTCTGTTGACTAGTTCCTTTATCTTGAGTTGCTCTACGAGCAACTGCTCTTTGTCTTGTTGTAGCTCTGCTTTCTCTTTGTCCCATTGTATCTGAAGAGAAAGTTTTTCTTGTTTGGCAGCACTGTGCTGCTCGACAAGTATTCCCTGTACCTGTGTCAAAGCCTGGGTGGCTTGATCTCATCAAAGGCGAGCTTCGACCATATCAGCAATCTGGTGGAGTTGAGCTGGCTCATCTCTCGGTTCTACTATTCCTATTGTCAAAGGCGTAGTGGAGACTGCGCGGCTAGACTGGAGTGCCTGCTGCACTCCTTGGAGTTCAATATCGATATGATTCTACATCTGCTCCTACTTCTCTAATATCTCCTATGAAGCATCATTCACAGATGCAATGGTGAAATTAAAACCATCCAATGTGAGGGTAGTCCGCATCTTGGTTACAGGGGTTCTAGGTTTCTTCCGGGAGGAAGATTTCAGAGGCAAAACCTTCCTCTTCTTCGATGAGTCCTCTTCATCCCTAGGTGGTGGTACTTTGCGTTTCTGTTGTTCAATTTATGCGCCTTCTATTTCTACATCGTCATCCCCTTCGTCTGGTGTAATAGAGGTAGTCCTTACAGATGCACTGTCTACATCGTGAACCTCTTCAAGCTTCTTCGTCTTGCTAGGTCCGGGTGTATCCTGTGCAGCTTTCGGGCTGTCTAAATCGGACAACTCCACAGGGCTGGCTAGAATGAGAAGGTCTGTCAACCAGTTCATGGTGATCTCTTCGATGTCTTCCTCGGTCAACTTGTAATATGACTGCAATTGTTGCTTGTGCTCATCAACGAGTGCTTTTATATAAATAAAGTGGCGGTCTGCGCTGAACTTCATTAAGGGCCAAAACATGTGGAGGGTACTCAAGGTCATCCAAGGCTCGGACTGGATGGCTTGCTTCAACTGGTTGTAGTAAGTATGGAAGACAGCGTTGGATTGCCACTGCTTGTTCATATCATTAGAGTACCATAAGGTGTTGAACTTCGCAGCCAAAGGTTCAAAGAGCTCTATGTCCAGGAAGGTTGCACCTTTCGGCATATCCCATGTGATGAAAGCAATCAATATGAGAAGCTAGCTGAAGTGGAACTCATACCCTTGGTCTTGTGATTTTCTACAATCAAGCTCTAGTTGGTTTACAAGGTATTGCGCCTAGTTCATATAAAGAACTTCTGTGCACTTCCCTGCGAGATCAACTATGAATCCAGTCACTTGGGTGGGTCGGTTCTTGCGAACTAACTTGTCTGCGATCAGCTGACATGCAAGGCACACTGCGTCGCTCCGGATAGAGGCTACCTTGTAACCTCACATGCCCTTCTCTACATTGCCATAAGTTTCTTTGATTCTCTGTGCTAATGCTAGGTCTAAGATCTTTCCAGGGTAAAATTCATGTGGATCAGGGCCCTGCATGCTCAGCCCTATGATCCGATTGATCAAGGTCGGATCCAAAGTGATGTGGTGGTTCAACCATAAGTATCCTCTGTGGTAGCAGGACAGCAATAACTTTACACATGCATTCACCTCCTAATGCCTGTCGAAGTGCGGGATCTTCATCACATTGAGCAGTGTGGACTACGCGAGGTTCTGGGTCCATGACTGCGAGATAATATTTGAATTCTTGCCTTTAGTTCTCGTTAAGTACTTATGCGGGGCTAACATGCTGTAATCTTTCCTGTCGCCAAGGTTGAAGTCACTGAACTTCAATGTTGCGATCTTATCATAGTCGGCTCGAACTGCGCGTATCCCTTTCGGGAGGTACGTCATGACCAAAGCATAATCAAAATATCCATTTGTTGGCACAGGGGCAGACCCAAGGTTTAACACTACAAGAGCACACCAACAAAACCCTAACTACCGGCCCTTTCGACAACACTTGCGAAGCAGATGTAGTCTCACCCAAGGTAGAGTCAGGGGTGGTTGCAGGACTCAAGTGTCTGCAACCTAAGCTGGGACACAAATCTGTGATTATATCGCTTACAGAGCACTTAGCATCGATCATTCATCAATATTCAACCCTTATTATACTTCGTAGATAGCACAGAGCATCGCAGCATTCACTTAGATCTAAGGTATTTTAGTACTTAGCAACAGTAAAACAGATCGGATCCAGTAGATCAGCACTAAGCATCTTCATACATATCAGATCTACTATTCATACACATATAATGAAGCACAAAGCATAAGTAGATCTATCTAAATATATGAAAGCACTTAGCCAAAGCAGAGATAAACATATCAAGTCAAAGCACAGAGCATAACACACAGATTTACGTGGTTCACCCCCACCCTAGGGCTACGTCCACCAACTCTTCTTCTTTATTATCGTCGGCCAATCGGTTACAAGCACAGAGCCGTAGAAACCCTTACTTCACACAGGAGAAAAGATCTGCGCAGCTTGCTAGATCCTTCTTCCTTGCCTTTCAACACAAAGCCTTCTATGTCTTCACACAGGGACTTGCACTAAGCTCTGCAAGCCTACACAGAATGCGCAAACTCTCGATCACACAGATCCCTTCTTGGCACTTAKCCTATATCACATAGATACAATACAATACAATTCGACTCTCCTTCTTACATTGCCTATCCTTCTATTTATACATACAAAAGTGGTCCTAAGCGTGGGTGAACCCACGGGCCGACATCCCTTTCCCATTACATATTCCCAAWACCCAAAATGGGCCCAAAATGGGCCCAAAAGTGGGCCGAGATTCTGCAATATCCACTTCATCTAGCGATCCATCTTTGACAGGCTGTCGAAGTYCCAAAAATGGTCAAATATGACCAAGTGTTCCCAAAACTTGGTCAAGGGCCAACACTCATACTTAAAACTCAAAGTTACAAGATATAGTCAAGATCAACCCTGAAGCAATTATTTATGGAGTTTTATTCATAAAATATGTTCTTCATTAAAAAATCTTTGACAGCCATGTATGTGGCTGAAAATATTCCATGATCATATAAGAAAATATCTTAGAAGAATATAAGAAAAACACTCAACAACTCAGCCTTGTTCCCAACTTTGAGATTCAATCATAAAGCTATGAGAAGTGGTGTAGAAGAATAGAAATAATGGAGAAGATGGAGATTTATTTCTTTTGATCAGAAGCTTGATTGTGTGTCCATGGTTGTACCTTCTTCTTCCTCTGATCTTCTGCCCTGCCCCTATTGATTCTTGGGCCTATTGATGAAGCCTCTCTTCTCTTTTTAAGAAAAGATTTTCTAACTACTTGAGTAGTTAGGGTTTCTCCCTTCTAGAAATTCCCGTACAAGTTTCTTCTTGAAACATTTCCTTTAATTAATGCCTCATTAATGAACTCACATCATTAATATAAGTATATTGAAAATGGGTCCCTCTACTTTTTTAATAAAAGTTTTAATTAAACGTTTATTTTTTAAAAATTTAATTAATTTTCCATCAAAGAGAACGACTGTAATTTAATTTTCTGGAAGTGAAAACTAACTTTTTAGCCATGTAAACCACTTCCTATGTGCTCTTCATCATCTCAAATTTCCAACTATATAAAATTTGCGCAAATCCATCGCCCAGATCTCAAGATATGAGTTCGTGAAGTTGAGTTATCATGGAGGCCCATTAAAAATGTAGTTGATTGATATTTTAATTTTTGAGAAAAATGTATCAATTTTAAGCACTTGAAACCTATACCACCATATTCTACGTCAAAATATCTTTCCAATGGTATAAAATTTGTGTGATTCCGACAACCGGAGCTCTAGCTATGGCCTCTGTAAGATCAACACTCAGCCACCGTCGCAAATGTGGACCCTTGGATGAATTTCGTGTTTCCCTTCATAAAATTCAAATTTTTGGTTTAAAATTATATACCACATTGATGCAAAAAGGATCCATAGAAGGTTAAGAACAACTCAGAATGCGCAGAGGCAAATCAGGACGCTCAGAATGGCTTCAGCAGACAGCAAAAGGGCAAAACTTCAAAGTTCCCAAAACTCAGTGAAAAGGGCATGATCGCGAAGAGAACGAAAGGTGAGACCAAGTGCGCCTGTATGGATCTGTACGGAATTGGGCACGATTTTCAATATTTTGGCACGTAGTCCAATATTTTTAGTCATTTATTGCAGGAGCAGTGGCACACAAACCGAGGCAAGGGTGCCTCTTGGGCCAAAAAGTGTCTGACTTGAATCAAGGCGTGGAGACAGTCATTTTTAGGTAAAACGACACCACGAACACAGTGGTGGTGTTAGTTTTCTGATCTAAGCAAAGATTTTATGGCTTAACTCCAGAATGAGGTATACTTATGTATTTTTCCCAATTCTTTTATGGAGTTAATAAAAAGACCTACCCATTTGAGAGCAAGACCCAGAGACGTAGTCCACTAGGGACGAACTTCGTTATCAAGTTTTTTGTGTTCATATTGCATGATTATGTCTCTTTCCTTTTGAGTTTTCCCTTCTTTATAGTGTACTTTATTTTATGCTCATTTAATACAGTTCTTTAATAAGTCACCTGACAAAAAGATCTCAGATCATGTTGGTATCAGAGCAGTCGTCTTTGACTTGAATTGTTGAGTATGAATGGTTAATAGGGCCAAGCATAAGCAGGGTTAAGGAACTCTTAAGACTTTCAATACCAAAGTTTGTCATGCATCCCGAAGGAAGAAGATGGCAGAAGAGGACAAGCGTGATGAAAAGGAGAAAAACTTTCACATGGTCTTTTATCACACGTCAGAAATGGTCGAACGAATGTATGGAGATTACGAGAAGAGGATGAAGAAGAAAGGGAAGAAAAAGGAAGCACATGCAGATGATGATGCTTTGGTTAATCAAGGGGATGGAGGAGAACCTCCTGAGCCTCCATCTTCGCCTTCAAGTTCTAGTTCTTCTTCCTCTGAGCATTCTCATCACTCTCAACATTCTAACCATAAAGCCTCCTTTAAGAAACCATTATTAAAGCTTGATGTAAAGTTTGTTTTACCTATGTTTAATGGAGATGATAATAATAAAAATTTAGACAATTGGATCCGACGGGTTGAAGTATATTGTCGTGTTCAGCATATTGACAAAGAGGAAGTTAAAGTGCAATTGGCTTCTCTTTGGTTGGAAGGCACCGCTCTCATATGGTGGGAGAGCAAGCTACATGATAGAAGTAAGTGTGGTAATCTTCTTTCCTCGTGGTTAAACAGAGATAAGGAAGCAGTTCTATCCATTAGTGTATTTACATAAAGTAATGATGGAATGGCAAACTTTGAGATAGAGTAAAGGTCAGACTATACAAAGTTTCACATGAGAATTTAGGAAGAACGCTCTAGCATTGAATATTCCTTTGGATTCTTATGAAAATTTAATGAAGTATATTGGTGCACTTAACAGATATATTTGTCATACTTTTCTCTTGGTTAACCCCATTAGTATTGATGAAGTTTGTGTGCAAGCCACTCACCTTGAGAACAAGGGGAAACATGTTCAAGAAGATCCTACGAAGAAACCTTCTAATTTCCCACACAAGACTTTCAAGAAGTTAAAGAGGAAGGACAAGAAGACCGCTACAATGATGAGAGAAGGAGAAAAAACATCTTGCACTCATTGCAATAAGAGCAGTCACGATGAAGAACATTGTTGGAAACTACATCTAGAAAAGAAACTGAAACAGTTCGTTGGAAAGGGGAATACGAAGATCGTTGCTACATTGCAGCAAGATCTTGGTTCTAAATCAGGAGATGAAGGAAATATCACAGTGGTTGGAGTACAAGGTAAAGATTCTCTTCATGTTAGTTCAAGTTCCAATGATGAATCTCATATTGATGAAAGAAAGAGGAATGAGTTATTTCATATACAAGTTGTATCTAAACATACTAAGATAGATACACTATTTGATCCGGGTTCCCAAGTAAACATAATATCTGAAGCACTTGTCAAGAAGATGGGTCTTGAAATGAAACCACATCCAAAGCCTTATCCTCTTGGTTGGGTATGTGATCAAGCAAAGCTTAATGTCACCAAACAATGTAGGATCATATTTGCTATTGCTTCGAAGTTGATTGATGAAGTGGATTTGGATGTTGTACTGCTTGATATATGTGACATAGTGTTGGGAAGTCCATATCTTTGTGATCGAAAAGCAGTATTCTTTCGTCATGAGAAAAAATACCACCTTACTAAATGGGGAGTGGAATATATTGTTAGATCTCACAGCATGAGGGTAAATACGACACTTGTTAGTGCAGGGCAAATGAAAAGACTCGTAACCACTAATAAGAGATATGTACTCATGGTCGTCAAAGAGAAAGATGTTGGGACATCCAACGCTTTCCAAGGGTGTGATTTGTCTCATAAAAAAGAATTAATTGATATTGTTTCTAAGTATGATGATATTTTCAGGAGCCAGATGGATTACCTCCTAAGAGGAAAATCCAACATGAGATACATCTTCAACAAGATTCTCCTCTTCCTAATGTGGGCATGTGCAAGATGTCAATTGTGGAGATGACAGAGATCAATAAGCAATTACAAGGCTTATTGGATCAAGGGATCATTAGGCCCAGTTCATCTCCTTGTGGTTCTCTGATCATGATGGTGCCAAAGAAAGATGTCACATGGCGAATGTGTGTCGATTACCGGGCTTTGAACAAAATCATGGTGAAAAATCGATACCCTCTTCCTCGTATAGATTATTTACTTGATCAGTTGAAGAATGTTGTTTATTTCACTAAGTTGGATTTGCGCAGTGGATATCATCAAATCAAGGTTGCAGAACATGATGCTTGGAAGATTTCCTTTAAAACCAAACAAGGATTGTTTGAGTGGTTAGTTATGTCGTTTGGGCTTTGCAATGCTTTGACAACTTTCATGTGTGTGATGAATGAAGTATTTAGGCCTTTCCTGGATGACTTTGTGACTTTATATTTAGACGACATTCTTGTTTTTAGCGGGACTTGGGATGAACATGTAAGGCATGTAAAGCAAGTATTGGATACTTTGAAAAGGGAAAAGTTGTATGTGAAAATGTCTAAATGTGAATTTGGCAAGACTGCACTTGTGTACTTAGATCATATTGTAGGAGGAGGACAATTGAAGATTGATCCTTTCAAAATTTAAGTAATTGTGAAATGGCCTGTTAAGAACCAAACATCAATATAGCATAGAAAAACCTCAAGAAAAGTACTCAACGCCTTGAAAAAGAGATAATTTCAGATAATAAGCCTCTTCGAGGGGGCAACCTTCTTTTACCCCACTTAAATGTTCAAGTAGAAGATGATTCAAAATGAATATGTCTCCTTGGTATATATAGGAGACTAGGAGGTATAATTACAAATAATGGCCTAAAGCCGACATAATTAAAATAACATTACTAATCTAAATTACAACTAATGGCCTAAAGCCGACATAAATAAAATAGCATTACTAATCTAATATGCCCCAATTA